>JAQZBX010002490.1:0-71694 GCA_029593785.1 Cabassous unicinctus
GGGGTCTCAACTTTGAACATGCTTATAAAGACCTACTAAATGCCAGATGATCTGGGGGCTGTAATTCAATTGGTATTTTAGGCAAGGTGCCATGGTGGTGACATATATGGGGATGAGACTTAGACCATGATTTCTCTTCCATATAGCTCTGCTTAGGATCTGACCTTGGCTGAGAAAGTGCTGGGGAGGCCTGGGGAAAGAGGAGTGAGAGGCAGTCCACAGGATGCCCAGCCAATGGCTGCTACCTCATGTTAAAATCTCTCTTTGCCAAAAGGTGCAGAGACCTTTTGATCCCCAGATTGGGGGGAAAGCAGACTGGGATCAGCTATATTTTATATATGCAATTGTCAGGTTTTATGTGTATTCCAGGCAAGGTGTTAAGGTATCAATACAGTGGAGAAAAGTAATAGCAAAAGAGGTTACCACTGGGGGTTGTTGTTGGACATGATTTGTTCCAATGCTAACAATTCTTGGTGGGGGTGAAGGGACTGAGGGTTTGATATGCAGGAGGAGGAAGTGAGGGCCCTCCAGGGAAGGGGCTGTGTGGCCCCCTGTAGGGTGGCTGCTGGGGTATGATTTGTGACTGATGTGAGACCCTCTCAGGTCCAGCCAATAGCTCACCTGGTCTCTAGTCTTGCTGTTAAAAGGAGCTTTGGTTGAGCAAAGGCTCCCAGGTAACTTGCAGAGAGTATTTCCCAGTAAAAAAAAAAAATGTTCCATGACTCTGAGTCAAAGGGGCCACCCCAGGGCTAGGGATACACTCCAGATCTCTTCTATCTGTATGGTTAAAGAAATGCTCTCCCCACTGCATCATTGCCATCATTTTAAGTAAAAATCTTACCTTATGAGTTGTTTGCCAGCAGGCATCTGCCTTGGTTATCAGCCAGCTCTGGACAGCTGTGTCTCCCTCCTTTCTAAATGTAAATAGAGGAGGAGCTCTGAGTCTCTAGTGTTATTAGCCAGTTACCTCTCTATTTTTTCTAGGATGATAGGGGCAGACCCCATAATATTCTTAACAACAGTCTGTCCCTTTCTGATTGTCTTCTTGAACAAAATCTTAAAGTATGGTTGGTATCCCTGATCAAGTAAAATTTTGAGTTTTAGTTTCCAGTTTGGGTTTCCTTTTGGCTCCCTTTAGGGGCCCTGCTTGATTTTCCATGTGGTAAAAGGAAATCTGTGGTTCACACAGACTAGATCCACAGGTAACTATCTCTCTGTTTTTGTGGTTGGCCCTTATAATGGGTGTTTAGTTTGTAAGAAACTGCAATTTTTTCTCAAAGTGGTTGTAAAATTTTACATTCCCAACAGGATTGTGTTAGGGTTCCAGTTCCTTCACATTCTGGCCAACACTTGGTATGTTCAGTCTTCTTAAATTTTAGCCACTGAAGTTGATATGTTATGATTTTAATTTGCATTTTCCTATAGACTAATGGTTTTGTGCATCTTTTTAGGTGTTTATTTGACATGAGTACATTTTCTTTTTGTTAAAGCATTTGAATATTTTACCTATTATTTTATTATTTTTGAGTTCTGTAAGCTCTTACCATATTTTGGCATACAAGTCATTTAACAGATATATGATTTTCAAAACTTATTTCTGAGTCTGTGTCTTATTTTCTAATTCTTTTAATGGTGTCTTTTGAGTAACAGAAGTTCTTCATTTCGATGAAGTCTTATTTTATTTATTTAGAAACTGTGGTTTTGCTTCCACAGCTAAGAAATCTTTGTCTAAGTCAAAAACATGAAGATTTTTCATAAGTTTTCTTATGGAAATTTTAGAGTTTACTTTTCACATTCCAGTCTGTTATCAATATGTGATTGTTTGAACAGTATTTATGGGAAAGCCCATACTTTCTCCACTGAATTGTCATAGCATATCTGCTGAAAATCTATTAACCATATGTATGAGGATATTTCTGGTCTCTGCATTGAGTTTCACAGATTTACTTGGCTATTTACTTGCTAAAACCACATGATCTTGAGGACTGGAAATTTAAATTATGACTTGATATCAGGTGGCTTAGGTCTTCTAAATCTATTCTTTTGTTTCAATGTGTTTTCTTTGGCTGTTCTAAGTTATTTTCATTTCCATGTAAATTTTAAAATCTCCTTAGCTTCAGAAAAACCTTCTGGGATCTTACTTGGAATTGTATTGAATCTATAAAACAATTTGGATAGAACTGAGACCTTACAAATACTTTGTTTGGGGGACAATTTACCCAGTCTATCTCTCCATTTATTTACTTTTCCTTTATTTTAGAAAGGTTTTAAAATAAGTGATCAGTGTACTCATTCATCTTTCAAGTTCATAGATGTATTTATTTTATATTTTGATAATATTGCAAATAGTATTTTTATTTCTGTATCATTTCATTGCTTTGTATTGCAATGCAATTTCTTGCTTTTTATTTTTATTTTAAAATAATTATAGATTTACATGAGCTTGCAAAGATAGTATACAGAGGTGTCCCATATACCCTTTACCTAGTTTCCACTAATAGTAGCATCTGACATGACTCTAGTGCAACATCAAAGCCAGGAAATTAAAATTGGTAAAACGTGAGCAAAGATCTCTTTTCTTTTCCATTTTTTTCACAGGTGTCAGTTTGTCTAATCACTATGTCATCAAAGTACAGAACTATTCACTAAATACCTGCTTCCCTGAGATTGCCATCCCCATCTTCATCATTCCTAATTCCTGGCAAACACTAATTTGTTTTCCATCTTTATAATTTTGTCATTTTGAGATTGTTATATAAATGGAATCATCCAATATGTGACTTTTAAGTTTGGCTTTTTCACTTTGCATAGCATCCTGAGATCCATCCTTGGTGCTGTGTGTATCAGCAATTTGTGTCTTCTTTTTTTGATGCCTCATATTTCAGGGAAGGGAGGGACCACAATTGGTTTAAAAGCTTAACTATTAAAAGACATTGGGTAGTTTCCATTTGGGAGTTATTACAAATAAAGCTGATATGAATATTCATGTTTTGATTTCTGGTATAAATACCCAGGATGGAAATTGTTGCATCTTATGATAGTTGCATTTTTAGTATAGTTTGTTTTGGGTTTTGTTTTGCTTTTAAGAAACTATTTTCTGGAGTGGCTGTCCCATTTTACATTCCCATCAACAATGTGGGAGGGATCCAGTCTGGGCATCTTCTAAGGCATTTGATATTGTCACCATTCTTTATTTTATCTGTTCTAATAGGTGTGTAGTGGCATCTCATTGTGGTCTGATTTTGGATTTCTCTAATGGTCAATAGCCTAGTGCCTAGTAAAAGAAGGCTATTTTTCCACCCAGGAACCCATAGCCTAACCCAATATAGGTCAGAGCACAGAGGACAGACTTGAATGCCTTTTCTGAACTCTGGAGGTCTGTTGCTTTTGCAGGATTATAGCTCTTCTTCCAGACAGAATGTCTCCTGTACAATTTTTTGCCATGTTTCTCAAACTCTGATGTAAAATGAAAAAGATTTGCTGGGGTTATAATTCTCTGTTTAGGCCTGAGTAGAGCCTTGTAGTTAGAGGTGTTGAGTACCTCAGTGGAGCCTGGTCTCTGCTTTTCCTCCATTGAATTTTACTGTCACACATGCACATGCCTGCACAAACACATATATACATGCAGAGAAAAACATGCAAAAACAAAATAAGACTAGACCACTTTGGCAACTTTACAAAGCATGCTTCTGCTATTAGATCAAGGTAGGATAATTTTAGATAAAGTGGGAGGACTAAGTTTATTTTTGTTTTATTTGCAACCACTGTACTTAAATTAATGCATGGTTTGAAAAATGATAAAATGTGGCCCGGGGAGAAAATCTAGTGGGCATCAGAGAACATTCTCTAGAGGGCAGCCAACATAGAGGTTGCTGTGGAGGCTGGAGGTCCAGGGTTTTCACCTGCCTCCAATCACAGATTCTCTGCTTTAATAAGTTTTATGTAGTGGATTTCAATTGTTTAAAGAGCATGGGTCTCTTTTTTAACTAGGAAGTTTAAAATTGATGATTCTTCTTTTCCCTTCCTTGTTAGATGAAGAAACAGAGAGTTTCAGTAATTATCCCCAGGCCCAAGTGCTTAATGTGAGGCAGAACTGGGCCTATGGAAGGGCTCCTAGCATTCACCTACTCTTCTTAGATGTAAAATATGCTTCTGGGTGTGTGTGGAAATGAGTTTTCAGGGGGGAAATTGATACAAGGAAAAATTATCATTTTAAACTATGCTTAAATGGAATGGAATACAACCATAACTGAGTTTCCTTGCTCCAGAAGGTGTTAGGAAACCATATGAAACTTTTGTGAAAAAAAAGAAATGAAATCATGCACATTGCTAGCTTTATATTAATTGACTTCAAATTTTGCAGAATGTGAATGTGTGAATGTAATTCTAAGAAAAATTGAGTCAATCCTTCTAAACATTGGATTCTTTGAGGAAATGTGTTTTATCTTTGCATCTACAGAATTGTTTCCTCAACAATATCAGATTCATCACCATTACTGAACACAGTACATTTTCTACTAGCAATTTGCTAAAAATAAATTCATCAAAATTTAATTTCCATAATACAGCAAACTTCCACATTCACCAACATCACTGACATACACTTATTTTTTGTAAATCATAACACACCACCAACACCTTGCATTGTTGTGAGATATTTGTCACAGAAAGAAATATCATAGAGAGAGAGCTGTCATTAGAGAGAAACTGATACATGCTCATTTTTTCTCCTGTTTTCAAGTGTTTGTGTGATTGAAGTCATTTTTTCTTCCTTCCTTGGAATATCTCCTGAGTCTGGGACTGAAGTTTTCCTTCCACAAAGATTTTGGTGGCTTGGGGTGGATAGTTTTGATATTTTATTTTTCAATAATTGCTTTGATTTCTTTTACTGAAAAGAATTTTGGATATATCAAGGTTGGTGACATATGTGGAACATTTGCTACAGATTATGAGATAATATCATAATACCAGTAATCAAGGTACAGAATACCTGTGGCACACTTTGTATATACTCCCCCATAATCAACATGTCATGGTTGGAATGGGTGTTGCATCTGTATCTGTTTTGACTCCTGGTGTGTTTAATTTTTCCTCCCGTAATCATCAGTTTGACTAGTGGTTTCTTCATTTTACTTATATATTTGAATTACCACCACAAAACAGAACTACAGCTTTGTTTCCCTATTTCTAAGATAGGCTTCTTTTCTATTTCATTTGTGTCTGTTCTTTTCAGCCTTGCTTTCTTTCAGGAAGATACTTTATTCAAAAGAGTCCCTCCCTGATGCCCTGCAGCCCCAACCAACTGGTGGCAGACATGTTCAGGCCATGTACACCCAGGAGCCCCACAGTGGAGGAGAGCTGAGCTGACCCTCCATGCTGGTTGTCAGGCACCACCAGGTGGCCACTTTTCCATGGGTCCACAAAGTCAAGGGGTAATGTGCTCCTGCCATGTCAGCCTCCTCTGCTGGGAGCCATTTTGTAACCCAGAACCTGAAGGCCAATTTAGAGTTCCTTGCACAAGTTATTCATTGTTGCATCTGGTGTCTGATGGGTTTTGATAGACTGTCTTGTCATTGAGTTTTAAGCATTTTCTCATTTTTGTTATCATTTCATTTTTGACCCTTGGCTTACTGAGATATGAGGACCTCCACTTTGAAACATTAGGGTTATTCTAGTGAGCTTATTAGGATTGATTTCTAGTTTAATTCACCACTCTTCTGAGACTATCTGCCTGGTTTTAGTTACTTGAAATGTGTTGAGAATGGTTTTGACCTAGCGTATTGGCCATGCTAGCCATGTTCCAGGCAGACTTGAAAACAGCAGGAATCTCATTCTGAGCAGTGAAGCCTCTAATGATCTTGTTCTTGGCCTTTTCTATCCTTCTTGACATTTTTCTCCATTTTTCTTCTCTCCCTCCCTCTCCTCCTTCCCCCCATCATTCTTTGTTGTGATACCTATCAAAAGAGTGGTGACAATCAGTATTCTGTAAATTTCTTCAGAAAAAATAAACACTTTCTTTTAAATGAGGAGGGCTGGAGAAGAGATATATTTTTAGATACTTAATTTTTCTTTTACCTTTTCTTATGCATACTCATCAATTAAAATAATTCATCTGGATCAATAATGATTTAGCATTACTACAGTTCAAAAATATCTTGAAGTTTTTTGCCATAAAAAATTATGAGTTCACATATTTTTATCTGCAGTAATTCATTCAAATAAGATGTGAGGAATTCCCAAATAGAAATTTGATTATCCAGACAACATTATGGCCTAAATGGAAATTAAACAATTAAACTAATTATTTATTTCATTCTTAGAGATAATTTCCAAAAGTCAGGAGTGTAATATAAAAATGAGAATTATGTTTTAATTGATTTCTATTATATTTGAATTTTTATTTACATTTATAAGTGTTTATTGCTATACTATTTCTTACAATGGACTATATTAAATCTAACCTAGCCTTACACTCTCTTTTAAAATGTATAATTTCTATTTCATTTTACAATTTTACAATAAAGATCTTATTAACAACTTTTTAAAAAGCCATGGATTATACACTTTGGATAGATCATATGATATGTGAATATACCTCAATAAAACTGCTAAATAAACAAATAAATAATTGTGCAGGAATAGCCAGAAAGAGCAGCCTTGTACAGCAGGGGAAAGGGAGATTGAGAGGGGAGGCTTTTCCTTGTTTGTTTATTTGCCTGCTTTTTGTTATTAGTAGTATGGAAATAATGAAAATACTTGAATAATGATTGAAGTGATGAACACAAAAATATGTGATTATACCAAACACCACTGATTGTACACTTTGGATAAATTGGATGCTTTATTAATATATCTCAAGAATTGATTTGTTTAAAAAAAATAAGCTGGGTTGGGGGAAAAATACACAGAATGAAAGATAGGGACTATAATTAGCAGTCATATTTTGATGATGCTCTTGCATAGTTTGTAACAAATGGATCACAACAATGCATGGTGCCAGTGGAGGGGTGATGCATGGGACTCCTGTATGCATGTTTATTTTGTAAGTTCACATCTTTTAATCCACACTTAATATTTATGTATGTTCATGTAGGAATGATATACTTCAATAAAAACATATATTTTAAAAAGGGTTGGTGATAGTCATACATGAAGGTTTGAGATTTACCTACTTCTCTAGTCAGGTCTCCCATTTTTTGCTCTACAAAGTTAGAGGCTATGATCATGGGTGCATAGAGATTGAGTGCTGTACTCTCTGACTGGTTGAGTCAGCCCTTGATCTTTACGAACAAGTAGAGCTATAGTTTCTTGTTTAGCCTACAGATGGCTTTTCCCTCTTCCATGTGGGCAGGGGCTTCAACATGCTATAGGAGATAGTTTGAGGTTGGGATGCTGTGGGGCATGTGTATGTTGTTTGTGTCTGTATGTTTTCTTCCTTCCATTCTTTTTGTAAGAATAACTTTCATTTTATTTCAAATACTTTTTAAACAAGTAGAATATGACATAATAGTAGTTATTTATATAAGTGTAACTGCATCAAAATCCCTCTACACATGCGAAAACATCAAAGAATATGGAGACAATTCAGAACTGCTTTTTTTGAAACAGAAATTAGAGCTTGCTATCAATAGGGTATAGATTCACAAAATAATTCAAAAAGCTTTCCTCTAAATTATTGATCAGAATTCAGATTATTCAAAAATTTAGGAATCATAGAAAAACATTTGGGACTAGCTTATCATTATTCTCCTAGTTAATGTAGTTAACATTATTTAATCAACTAAAAAAAAAAAAAGCTTGTACAAAAAAATTGTTTTTCTATTTTAAATACACCAAATATTTAATATGACTGATTTCTGGAATTTCTTAACACTTAAGACAACCTGCCAATATCTATTTCTATATCCTGGTATCTTTCAAAATAAGTACAAAAATCTAGTATGCTAACTACTAATCTTATTATTAAATGCAGCTCAAGCATCCCCTCCTGTGGGAAGTCACCCAGGCCTCTGTCTGATAAATGTACCCATCTTCTCTTCCTAAAGCACTCTTGTATCCCTCTCTCAACACATTTGTCCTCAAACTACAATCATACTTCTTAATGAATGACAATCTCCTTGAGATGTAGCAATGTGATTTTTGTTTTTTTCCACTCCCATGCCCCCCTTACTTTTAATAAATAAATATTGCAAGCTCAGTTTTCAGACTTTGTGCCTTTTGAACTCTGGGGTCCAAATTTGTAGGCCTCAGTATTTCATAGGCTCTTTCCTCTCCTGGTAGTGCTTAAAGGCTCTGGAGAGGATGTGTGACTGTGTTGACTTCCAATGTGGTTATCCCTTTCCCCATAATAATCAGTTTTCTGTGTGTTTATTCAATGTATTTATATATTTACAAACAGGATTGTAGATTTGTTACTTTGTTACTTGGATGTACTTCTTTTCTTTCTTCCAATATATTTTCTATTCTCCTAAAAGATATTTACAAAATATAATAAAATGTTACACACAAAAAATAAGGGATTCCCATATGCCTCACTCCCCACATCTCTCACCCTTCCCCACACCAACAACTTCCCTCATTTGTGTGGTACATTCACTGTAATTGATGAACACACTGGGAACATTGTCACTAAGCATGGACTACAGCTTACTTTGTACTCAGCACTCTCTCCCACCCAAGTGTGCAGGTTATGGCATGATATACAATGGCAGGTATCTGTCATCGCAATGACATTCAGGACAATTCTAAGTCCCAAAAATGCCCCCATATCACACCTCTTTTTCCTTCTCCCTGCCTTCAGCACTCCCTGTGGCTATTGTTTCCACATCAATGATATAATTTCTTCCATTGCTAGAATACTAATAAGTCCACAATAGAATACCAGCAAGTCACTCTGGTCCATATTTTATTCCCCAATCCTGAGGATTCTGGGATGGTGATGCCAACTCCATCTCTAATTGAGAGGGGGGCTCAATCCCATATGACTGATGGATGGGACTCTCTTGCTTGCAGTTGTAGACTCGGTTCCTTGGTATGGTGGTTGTCCATCCTCACCTCCTTGTTAGTTGTCCTGGGTGAGACCAATTAACTGGAGAGTAGGAGTTACAACTATGCTGAGACTATGCCCAGCTGGCACATGGACAGCTCAAAGACTCAAGTCTGTTGGATGTACACCAACCAACTCCAGAACCAACTATAAGTTCAAACAGAATGGACAGAAGAGGCAGGTGGAGAGAAGTCACATCTGAGTCCAACTCTGTCATGCTAAGGAGCACAAACTGAAGTAGGGCCCACTGGTGAGGCACAAAACTCCAGAGCTATCTGCCATGACTGTAGGACCTGGGTGTCTCCAGAGCCCTAAGGAGTCCCTCTTATGAGATAATATCTACCCTGGCAGTCCATGGGATCCTGCTGAGATGTGCATAAGTGTTACCTCTGGGATGACCTCCCAACTCACGTTGAAGCCTCTTAGCCATATAAACTCATTTGTCTTTACTTTTTTCCCCTTTTATTCAAGGTCTTTTTCCAGATGCATTGCTCATTGGAGTTTGGTAGTAATCCCTCAGTGCCAGTGAGGTTCATCCCTGGGAGTCATGTCCCATGCTGCTTGGAAGGTAATGCATTTATATGTTAAGTTTGGCCTAGAGAGATGCCATATTTGAGCAACATGGAGGCTTTCAGGAGGTAACTCTTAGGCACCCTACAGCACTAGACTAAGTTGCAACTTCAAGAACAAAGGTTCATAAGCCTAATTGTCAATATCAAGAGCCTATCAATAGACCGTCATTCCTCACCAGTCATTGCCCTGCACCTGGGGGACTGTTGCTGTTCCACCAGAGAATGTTTCAGAGCTCCCCATGATGGGAATTCAATATTCTAATTATTTTCTAATTCACTGCAGTCTATCCTACTTGGTATCAGTGCCTTATATTTCCATGGAGGGCTGAATTCTCACCCTTTCTTCAAATATTTGTATCTCTATTAATATCATGAGGCATGATCTTGTATTATGAGATTCTGGGTCTGCTGGTGGTCTCAGTGAAAGCTGGCCTCCTCTCATTAGGGAAAAAATGAACTATGATCTCTGTTTCATTTTGATTTCTCCTTTTTGAAATGGTTTGTGTGATTAAGGTGAATTTTGAATATCTCCTCAGTCTGGGACTGTGGGCTTCTTTCAGGGAAGTTGTTTTTTATTTTGTTTATCTCTTTGGTTGTGGCAGATTGAGTTTTAAAAGATAGTGGCTTCAATTTCTATAACTGATAGGAATATCTGATACGTCATGATTGGGCTGTATGTTGTGTGTGTGCATTTGGGTGTGTGAGCTTTGCATCCTGAGTTTTGAGACTTGGTGCCTTTTGATCTCTGTGGTTCAACTTTGTAGGTCTTACTATTTCATACAGTCCTGTGTGTCCTGACAGTCAATGTCTGCAGGCTCTGTAGAGACAACATCTGTGTTGATCCCTGATTTGGTTAATTCCCCCCTCCAATAAGCATTTTTTACTAGTGATTTATTCATTATAGATGTGTGTGTGTGTGTATTTAGAAAACAGTATTATAGCTTAGCTCCTTTGTTTCTAGGATAGATTTATTTTCTAATTCAGTTTACCCTGTCCCACTTGGTATCAGTTGCCTTATATTTCCATTGGGGACTAGATTTTATCTCTTTCTTAAAATATTTGTGCCTTTATTTCTGAAGTAATTGGTCAAGGCAACTGACACAACTGCCTAGAAGTCAGAAACTGCAGTCACAGATAGTCAGAAGGGGAAAGGTCTTAAAGAATTAATAATTTATAGACCTTCTTATTGCCTTTTTAAAACTTTTTAAAAAATTTATTGAAGTGTATCACTCATACATAAACAATAAGTGTATAGTAATAATTGTGAACTTACAAAACAAACATGCATAACATCATACAGGGATCTCATAACTCACCCTGCTACCAATAACTTGCATTGTTGTGTAAAATTTTAACAAATGATAAAAGAGCATCCTCAAAATATTACTACTAATCAAAGTATCTTATATTTGTTGTATTTATGTTTATGTATGTTTATACATGAACATACATAAACAATAAGTGTATAGTAAATGTTGTTAACTTCCAAAGCAAACATGCATAACATCATACAGGGGTTCCATACATCAACCCACCACCACTTTGCATTGTTGTGAAATATTTGTTAGAAATTATGAAAGGATATCATCAAAATCTTACTACTAACTAAAGTCCGTATCTTACATTAGTGTATTTTCCCCCGAAACCACCCTATTATTATTTTTTAATATATTTTATTAGAGAAGTTGTTAATTTACAAAACAATCATGCACATGTGCAGAATTCCCATACAACATTCCTCCATCAACACACCACACCATGGTGGAACAACAGATTATGAGATAATTTCATCAGACTATTACCATTAACCATGGTCCATAGCATATATCTGGCACAATTTCCATACTCCCCCATTATCAACATCTTTGACATAGATGCATGAATAAAAATACGGAACACTTCATGAATTTGCAAGTCATCCTTGCACAGAGGTTATGTTGATCTTTTCTGTATCATTCCAATATTAGTATATGTGCTGTTGAAGTGAGCACAAGGCCTCACCATTTCATATAGACATGTTTCCAATTGGTTGGAATCTGTATGCTCTGTAGAGACTGCATCTGTGTTGACACCTGATGTGCTTAATTTCCCCCCCTCACATTATAAGTAATTTTACTAGTGGTTAATAGTCAGTGGTTTACTAGTGGTTTTATTTAGTGGTTTAGTGGTTTATTATAAGTTTATTTTACTAGTGGTTTACTAGTGGTTTAAACAGGGTTGTAGCTTAGTTCCTTTGTTTCTATGATGTGTTTAATTTCTATTTCACTTTATCTTGTCCTAGTTGGTATTGGTTGACATATATTTCGATAGAGGGCTGGATTTTATCTCTTTCTTCAAATATTTGTTCCTCTATATATGAAATGGATGGCCATGAGTCATGATCCTTATAAGGTCCTGGTCCAGTGGCAGTCTCTGTGATAGGCCAGCCTCACCTCATTAGAGTGAAACTGAAACATGTTCTCATTTTTTCTACTGACTGCAAGCATTTGTGTGATTGAGGTCATTTTTCTTCCTTCCTTGGAATATCTACTGAGTCCAGGCCTGTACTTTTCTTTCTGCAAAGATTTAGGGTTGGGCCTGGTGGTTTTGATATTTTATTTTTCAACAATGGCTTAGATTTCTTTCACTGAAAAGAATTTTAGATATGTTACAGTTGGCATGGGTGTTGTGTGTGTGTCAGCTTTGCAAGGTGGATTTTCAGACTTGGGACCTTTAGATCTCTGTGGTCCAGCTTCATAAGCCTCAGTATTTCATACAATCCTTCCTGTCCTCTTAGTGTCTACAGGCTCTGTTGAGGAAGTGTATTTGTTTTGACTCCAGATGTGGTTTAATTTTCCCCCCATAATAGTCAGTTTGACAAGTGGTTTATTCATTTTACTTATATATTTGAATCATCGTGAACACCACCACCACAAAACAGAATTAGAGCTTTGTTACCTTATTTCTAAGATGGGCTTATTTCCTATTTCATTCATGTCTGCTCTTTTCAGCATTGCCTTCTTTCTATGAGCTTTCTTTTCAAAAGATTCCCTTCCTCATGTCCCCCAGCCTGAACCAACTTGGCAGTGGATATATTCTGGCTGAGCCTACTGGGGAACCCTGCAGTGGAGGAGGGGTGATCTGACTCTTCATGTTGTTTGTTGGGTGCCACCTGGTGGCCACTTTCCTCTGAACTCACATAGTCAAAGTACAGACTGCTCCTGCCTTGCAGAAGAGCAGCAAGGGAGAAGTAAACCATCACATACAAGGATGACCAGTAAGGCTTAGTGTGGATTTCTCATCAGAAACTATGGAGGTGAGAAGACAGTGGTATGATACAATTAGGATACTGAAAGAGAAAAACTGCCAGCCAATAATTCTTTATCCAGAAAAACTGTCCTTCAAATATGGGGGTGAGAGTAAAATATTCACAAACAGAAACTAAGAGAGCTCATAAAAGAATCCACCTTTGCAGGAAATATTAAAGGAAGCATTAGAACCTGAAAGAAAAAGACAGGAGAGAGGGGCTTGGAGGAGAGTATGGAAGAAATAAAAGCACAAAGGATAACCAAAAGAGTAAAATGACACACAAAAATAAGATATGACATTCAAAAATCAAAGAATAAAATGATGGAAATAAATAATGTATTTACAATAATATTGAATGTGAATGGATTAATATCCCCAATCAAAAGATATAGACTGATAGAATGGATAAAAAAACATAAGCCATCTATATGTTGCCTACAAGAGACTCATCTTAGACCCAGGGATACAAAACAGCTGAAAGTGAAAAGTTGGGAGAAGATACTATATGCAAACTGTAACCAAAAAAAGAGCAGGAGTAGCTATACTAATATAGGACATAACAGACTTTGCAAAAAAAAGTTGTAAGAGATATGAAAGCAATTATATACTAATAAAAGGGACAGTCCACCAGAAAGAAATAACAGTCATAAATATCTATGCACCTAACAAGGGTGCTCCAAAATACATGAAGCAAATTCTGGCAAAACTGAAGGAAGAAATAGACATCTCTACAATAATAGTTGGAGACTACAACACACCACTCATATCATTAGATAGAAATACTGGACAGAAGAGCAATAAGAAAAAAAAGAACTTGAACAATATAATAAACAAACAAGACCTAATGAAGATATACAGAACATTGTATCCAAAATCAGCAGGTTATACTTTCTTCATTAGAGCTCAGGGATCATTCTCCAGGATAGACCACATGTTAGGTTACAATGAAGGCAACAATAAACATAAAAAGACTGAAATTTTACAAAGTACCTTCTCAGATCATAATGGAATGAAACTGAAAATCAATAATAGATGGGATAGCGGAAAATTTGCAAATGTTTGGAGGCTAAACACATTCCTAAACAATCAGTGGGTCAAAGAAAAAATTGTAAGTGAAATTAGTATATATATTGTGTCAAAAGAAAACAAGATTGCAAATTATCAAAACTTATGGGATACATTGAAGGCAGTGCTGAGAGGGAAATTTATAACCCTGAAGGTTATATTAAAAAATAAGAAAGAGGTAAAATCAAAGATCTAACTTAACAACTGGAGAAACTAGAAATAGAAGAACAAACCACTCCCAAAGGAAGAAGAAGGAAAGAAGTAATAAAAATTAGAGCAGAAATAAATGAAATTGAGAACCAAAAAAAAGACAATTGAGAAAATCAATAAACCCTAAAGCCTGTTCTTTGAGAGGATCAATAAAATTGACAAAGCCCTAGCTAGACTAACAAAGAAAAAAAGAGAGAACACAAATAAATAAAATCAGAAATGATAGGGGAGAAGTTATCAATGATCTAACAGAAATAAAAATGATCACAAGCAGATATTATGAGAAACTGTATGCCAACAAACTAGAAAACCTAGATGAAATGGACAAATTCTAGAAATGCACAAACAACTTACACTGATGCTATAAGAAATACAAGAACTTAACAAACCAATCACATTTAAAGAGATTGAATTTGATATCTAATATCTCTGAAAAAAGAAAAATTCAGGACCGGTGGCTTCACAGGTGAATTCTATCAAGCATTTTGAGAAGAATTAACACCATTTTGTTTAAACTCTTCCAAAAAATTGAAGAGAAGGGAAAATTACCCAACACATTTTATAAAGCCAACATTCATCCAAATACCAAAAACAGATAAAGAAACTATGAAAAAAGAAAACGACAGATCAATCTCTCTAATGAACATAGATGCAACAATTCACAACACAATAAATGACATTGAATCCAACAGCATATCAAAGGACTTATACATCATGACCAAGTGGGATTTATTCCTGGTATGCAAGAGTGGTTCAACATTAGAAAAACAACATAATACACCACATTAACAAATTGAAGGAAGAAAACAATGATCATTTTGATCAATGCGGAAAAGGCATTTGAAAAAATCCAGCATCCTTTCTTGATAAAAAGACTTCAAAAGATAGGAATAGAAGGAAAATTCTTCAACATGATGAAGGGCATATATGAAAAGTCACAGCTAACATCATACTCAATGGGAAAAGGTTGAAAGCTTTCCCTCTAAGATCAGGAACAAGACAGGGATAACCACTGTCACAACTGTTATTCAACATTTTGCTAGAAGTTCTACCTAGAGTAATTAGAAAAGAAAAAGTGGAGTCAGTGACCTAAATAAAAATCACTTCATTGTAGAAAAAGTATTAGAGACAGATTCACAAGATCTGTATTTGAGTTCTGTTGTCACCAACCACTTAAAGACAACATAAACTTCTGCAGATTATGAAATTTGTTTGTATTCTAGTTTTCTCATCTCCAAAATGGATCTTTTGTATTCTAATTTGCAAATACTTAGCCTTGTAAGAATGCATTTCATTTCACCACTGGCTGCTAGGTGCTTTATGGCCTCTCACAGTATAACAATGAAGTTCAAATAATTCAGATCAATATCAGAGCCCAGGATCACATTTTTTCCCTAAGCTTATTCTACTCTCCAAAGTGCTTGCTCTTTAAAATGATTCTGCACAGCCAGGCATTCTGTAGCCATTTCCCTAGTAAGGTAATTTCTTGGATGAGTTCCCTGCAAGTGGCATAAAGAAGAGCAGTGACCTGGTGGTGTTTTTCCCACCACACAAGTCTCCTCTGGATCCAAATGGAAGCCCTATTGTTCCAGGAGGCCAGACCTGATTATCCATCTTTTACAGAAGTGAAAACAGAGGTGCAAAGAGTTTTTAGCAAATAACTCACAATTCTACTAATTTGCAGAATTACTAGAGATTATACTTCAAACTGTAGTATTTTCTTAAATATTCTATTAAGATGACTCTGAGGATCCTAATTCTAAGCTTTTTGACTGGAGAGCTGACTCTCCATCTTCATAGTCCAGTTTGGGATTGTGCTTCAAAAGATTATTTTAAAGGACTTTGCAAAGTCTGAGCAATATTTCTTCTTAGGCAGACAAGAAAGTATGTGACATTGCCATTGAATGAGGACTAATGACATTGTTAAGATGGGAGGAAAAAGGGCATCATGTCTACAATGATTTTTGCTCCCATGCATTACTACCAATGACCTCTAAATTGAGAAAAGCATTAGCTTAACATTCTAATGAACAAGGATCTTGGAAATGAGGATTTAAGGTTGACTGGACATTCAACTCAAAAGGCTCATGATTGGATAAGGGACAATTGAAAAAATCACAAAAGCAATGGGGGTCAGTATTTGATTTTAAAGATTTTTTCCTTTTATTCAACCTATGCCAATGTTCTATGGCACTTTGTAAAAAAGTAGTGACAATAGTGAGATAACTTCCAGCAGAGCCTCTAGATGACCAATGATAACACACTGGTGAGTCCCAGGGAACAGAGTGTTCAGTGCAATTTTTAATTTTAAATATATTTACCCTTAAGTACAAGTTAAAATATAAGTTTCCAAGAGTTGTGCTATTGTGTAGGAGTTTCAGGATAAGCAAGTTGGTTGGTCTCTTAGTATCTGTTTTATAAGCAAGTTTGTTGTCCCCTGAGTATCTGGTTTTTGTTGTCTCCAATCCATATGTACTCCTTGACCCCAAGCTTTGTTGCGCCAGCACTGAAAAGGCTGTCAGGTGGGAGAGTACACCACAATCCCTGACTGTAGTTACAATTTTTCTGCCTCCATTTCCAGTGTTATCCAGTGTCTTTCTTCTCCCCTTACCCTTTTGCTTTCTTTCTTTTTTCTCTCTTCTATCAATGCCTTAGTCTATTGGCCAAAGAGTTCTTCCAGTTAATTCCAGATTTGCCTTGGAATAATTGTTGCTGTCTCTAAAAAGCACAATAATCTTCAATGGATGAAGATATGCCCCTTAAAATATTTTCAACACCAAAGGAAATTAATATGATTTTTTAAAAGGAGGTACTGGAGATTGAGCCCAAGATCTTGTACATGGGAAGCAGGGACTGAACCACTTGAGCTACATCCTCTCCCTACCAAAGGAAATTCAGATATGAAAGTTCCAAAGGAGTAGAATGAAGATGACATAGTCTGAATTATTTCCTTGAACTATATTTCTGGTCACCTAGTCTCTTTCCCTGTAGCTCCTTTGTCAATATTGACAAAGAAAGCAATTCTGGTTTGTGGGGCTGAGCTAGGGGGAAGAAAAAAAGAGAGAGAGAAAGGCAAATAGTGAGACTTTGCAATCCCACTTCAAATTCAGTCATGGGCAGGGAACTTTGGAAACAACCAGATCATTTGGAGGCATGCCCAGAATGGTGGGGTTTGCCTGGACTTCCCTGAAACAGTAAGGGAATTTGCTAAATCTCCTGGAAAATCAATGGATTACTATTTTGCCAACTGGGTGGAGAATAGGTGTGGTTGAGGATTATTCTAAACAGAGAAGTTCTGAGTTGGTTGCCAACCTATGTCTTCCTAGGGAAAGAAATCCAGAAACTGTTTGATTAATTTTGATTGTTAATTATAAACAATTGAGATTTAAAAGCCTTTTTGTTTAGTGGTTCTCTTGTTTGCTGGCTTCCTTGTCTCCTCAAGAGAAGAGTAACAGGGGTGGGTTGTGTGGAGACTACCTCTTGTTCTTTGTATGTGTGTCACTCTGTGCCAAAGGCTGTGCTGGTTACCAGGGGTGTACAGAGAGCCAAAGCCCCAGTTCCTGGACCAGGGACAACAAAATTGGAAACAAATAATAGTGTTAAAACCTTATTCTCTCATTTGATTGCTCAATTTCAAGGTGGAGAAAGAGTTCAGGCTGGCTTCTGAGTTACCATTTGTGATGGCTAGACTAATTAGCCAACTCAGCCAGGTAATGGTGCCAAGCTGTTTGGTCAAGCAAGCACTGGGCTAAGTGTAATACAAGGGCATTTCATGGACTTTAATCATCAGTGAGTTGATTGCATAGATGGCTGATTACATCTACAATCAACTAAGGAGATTGCTGTCAGCTATGAGTGATGTCTAATTCAATCAGTTGAAGGCCTTAAAGGAGGAAGTGAGTTCAGCACTCAGAGAAAGAATTCCCTGCTCTACTTTAGACATCTCCTGGGAACTCATTAAGGACATTCATTTACAGATATCTCCCATTGGTTCTGTTTCCCTGGATAGCCCTGACTAATTTACCATTACTGCAATATGGGTATTTCTTCTCAAGAAACTTTCCTGAAGCAGCCTCTCTTCCAGTAAATCAGGAAAAGAAGAGGACTCTTTCAAAACCAAAACTCAGGGAGCTGGCTTTCTCCAGGGAGTGAAGTGAGCTGCTGCCTTGAAAATCAGTGGATCTTCTGCTGAGGTGAACAGTACCACCAGCCAAAGGCCATACACTCCAATTATTTTTTAATCTTTTAGGAGTTACTGGGGATCAAAACTGGAACTTCATACATGGGAAACAGGTGCTTAACCACTTGAGTTAAATCTGCCCCCTCATATTCCTTTTATGACTCCATGAGGCATTCAAAGCTACAGGGAATTACTGAATTGCTAATTAAACCAGAGGCTGTGGAGGGAGTTAGGACCACATACATTCATTATTCCAGCAAATACATTTGTCCATTTTCAACTTCAAGTGATTCCTTTGAGATCACTGGAATGTTCTAGTGGAATGCAAACCACCTCTCCACTCCCCCTACAACACATCCCCAGTTGCCCAGCCATGGAATAATGAGATTTGACCCAATGAACTTCAGAATCTTCATCATAAAAACTATTCATTAGTTTTATTATTGAGTAAATATTTATTTATTCAGCACTCTTCCAGGCATTAGGGATAGAGCAGTGAACAAAAGAGACAACATCATGGCCCTAATGATGCTAATTTTTCTAGTGGAGACATCTACACAACAAATGAGCCAAAAATAATAATATGTCAGATGATGGTAAGTTCTATGGAAAAAATGAAAGAGGGCTAGGAGGACAAGGAATGTAGGCATGTGTGTGCATTATATATGGGGAACTCAGGGAAGACTCCTTTGAAAAGGTAACATTGAATAGAGGTAAAAGGCAAGCTATACGGAGATCTGTGGAAAAAAGCTTTCCAAGGCAGAGAAAGTCACAAATGTCAAGGTCCTTATAGGGATGCCCACTTAGTATCTCTGAAGAATGACAGTGGGGCAGGGTGGGTAAGGAAAGGAACAGGAGGTGAGGTCAAAGAGATAATGGAGCCAAGGTTCTGTAGGACCTTGTAAGTCCCTGTAAGGACTTTGGCTTTTACTCTGAGTGTGTTGGGAGCCACTAGCAAGTTTCCAGATGCTGTGTGGAGGACAGACTGTGGAGCAGAAGACTAAGAGCAAGGAGGACTGTTGGAGGGATGGCAGAGACTGCTGGTTGCCACTTAATAGTCATCTGCCCTTTCTTTCCTAATGTAAACCTGATTTTATTTGCTGTAGCAATGTGTCCCACTGAAATCTTGACTTCCTAGATCTGATCTCCTTAGAAACAGATAAAGTCATGTGTCTAAGTTCTGTCCATTACCTATAAGCAGAAGGCTTTGGAGCATTTATTGTGGAGAGGGTGAGGTAAGAAAGTTGCTTTAAAAGAGCTTATTCTATCCACTGAGTGGAGGGTCTTTTCTTTTCTTTTTTTCTTTCTTTTTTTTTTTTCTTTTTTTTTTGCTTCCTTCTGCTGCCAGTCTGGAACATAAACATAATGGCTGGAGCTCCAATAGACATCCTGAATCATAAAGTGACCTTTTTAAATGAAAGCATGAAAGCCACTTGCTGAGGATTGTGGGACAGAAAGTTCACATAGATGCCTCATGATATCACAGAGATGCCACACCAATTCTGGGCTGCCTATTTCTAAACTTGTTTCACATGAGACAGAAATAAAGCCCTATTTTGTGTAAGTCACTTTATTTCAGTGTTTTCAGTTACATGTCTCTAAACTTAAACATAACTAATACAGGAAGGCACTGCAATAATCCAGGTGAGAGAAGTTGGTGGCTTGGTCCAGGGAAGGAACAGAAAAGGTCAAATGATAGATTTTTTGAAGGTAGCATCTATAGGATTTGCAGATAGTCTCAACACAGGAATGAGGAAAGGAGAAAACTTTGGAAGACTTCTGGGGTTTGTACTAGAGTGACTCTCTAGACAGAAACAATGGAAATAGAGTCAAAAGCAGCCCAAGGGACCGGTTTTGGGGGTTAGCAGAACAGCACAATTCTTCATGACTCCCAGGAGGGTAGGGGACAGAGAGGTGAACCTAAAACATCAAATCATGAGTTACTAAACCTCCTGGTGGACAGAAATTGTTCCATCCCCAATCCCCAACATATTAAGTAGGGGTAAAACCTTTGCCTCATTGCAACTGAGAGGGGAGCAGATATCTTCCTCCCTGTCAGGAGTTACAAGTGAAAAGGGATGAGGAGTTGGGGGGCTTTTCTTCAGTGAATTCAGCCAGTGAAGTCTACTTTGAATCTCAGCTCTGGCCAGACCAAAACAAAGGAAAACTGAAAGATAAACCTCAGTGGAAAGGTGTACCAATGAGTGCCATCTGCTGGCTGGTCTGAAAATTGCATGGACAAAAATTGCAATTGGGTCTCTCAGTTCCTTAACTCCTGGGAGAAAATCTGCACCCAATTAATGAGTCCCTGGCATGATTTTGATAACTTAAGCTGGGCAATTTTAAAGACTTAGGATAAGTTGGATCAAATATCAAAGAAGATCTGTGAAAAAATAATAACAAAAGGCAAGAGAGAGAAATTGGCATCAGAGTAAATTCACCAACATATTCAGATGCTTAGACATTAGCAAAAAATTATAAGCCATACTAGGAAACAGGAAGAGATTGCCCAGCCAAAGGCACAAGCCAAATATCCTGAAAAGATACAGGACTTAAGACAATTAATCAATGATAATCACACAACTCTCCTAAATCAAGTTAAAGAATTGAAAGGAAATATGACTAAAGAGATAAAGGATATTAAGAAAACACTGGGTAAGCATGAAGAACAATTTGAAAGTCTGCAAAGAAAAGTAACAGACCTTATGGGAAAGAAAGAAACAAGGGATGAGATTAAGATACATTAGAGGCACATAAGAGCAGATTTGAATTGCCTGAAGACAGAATTAGTGATTTTGAAAACTGAACATCTGAACTGGAAAATAGAGAACAGAAAAAGAAGAGAAGAAAAGAATGGAACAGGGTCTCAGGGAATTGAAAGACAATGTGAAGTGCAAAAACACACAGTATTGGTGTCCCAGAATGAAGAGAAAAAGGGAAAAGGGGCAGAAAAAATATTTGAGGAAATAATGACTGAAAACTTCCCTACACTTATGTATTAGCCAGCTAAAAGGGTGCTGATGTAAAGTATCAGAAATCTGTTGGATTTTATAAAGGGTATTTATTTGGGGTAGTGTCTTATAGACACAAGCCCATAAAGAATAAATTACTTCCCTCACCAAAGTCTGTTACCTTATGTTGGAGCAAGAGGGCTGTCAGTCTCTGTGAGGGTTTGGCCTTCTTTTTTCTCTTAAATCCCCATGGTTCCAGCTTCTTCCAGTCTCAGCTATAGGCTGGCAAAAGACTTGTCTCTCTTCCCAGGCCTTGTTTCTTTCCAGGCTCAGCTGAAGCTGTATGCTATCAGGCTCATCTTTCTTTCTGGGGTCTTTCCCAATGTCTATGGAGCTGTTCTCTTCCTCAGTGTTCTTCTCTGTGTGACAGTCTACCTACCAAAGGGGCAGTGAATCAACATCCTACTGACATGGCCAAATCAAAGCCTTAATCTTAATTTAATCAAGTAAAAGTGAAACCTCTGAATTTAATACAATCAAAACCTGTCACACCCAGAGGAGCAGTTTACAAAAATAATCTATATTTCTTTTTGAAATTCATAAATAATATCAAGCTGCCACACCTTATGAAAGATATAAATATCAATATTAAAGAAGGACAATGTACCCTAAACAGAATAATTCTGAATAGACTTACCCCAAGACACCTACTATTCAGAATGACAAATATCAGAGATAAAGGGATTCTGAAAACAGTGAGAAAAAAGCAAAGCATCACATAAAGGAAACCTTGATAAGAATATGTGCCAACCTCTCATCAGAGACCATGCAGGAGAGAAGAAAGACGTATGATGTATTTAAGGTACTGAAAGAGAAAAACTCCCAGCCAAGATTTCAGTATCAGCAAGGCTGTCCTTCAAAAATGAAGGGGAGTTCAAAGTCTTCATAGACAAACAAAAACTAATAGAATATGTTACCAAAAGACCATATTTACAAGAGATACTAAAGGGAGTGCTGCAAGCTGGAAGGAAAAAAACAAGGGTGAGAGACTTGGAGAAGAGTATAGAAAAAACATTATTAGAAAGGGTAAATTAAAGTATAAAAAGATAGACAATAGTACAATATCACAACAGAAAGCCAAAGTCAAAATGGATGAAATAAGTAATGTCTTTACAGTAATAACACTGAATATTAATGTCTTGAACTCCCCAATCAAAAGACACAGACTGATAGAATGGATAAAAAAATATGAGCCATCTATATGTTGTCTACAAGAGACTCACCTCAGACATAAGGACACAACCAGGGTAAAAGTGAAAGGTTGGAAAAAGATATTCCATGCAAATAGTAAACAAAAAAAGAGCTGGAGTAGCAATACTAATATCGGACAAAAAAAGATTTTGAATGCAAAACTGTTATAAGGGATGAAGAAGGTCATTATATATTTTTAAAATGGGCAATTCAGCAAGAAGAAATAACTATACTAAATGTTTATGCACCTAACCTCTATGTCCCAAGATACATGAGGCACACACTGGCAAAGCTGAAGGAAGAAACAGATGCCTGTACAATAATAGTTATAACTGTTGGTGACTTCAATACACCACTCTCAGTATTGGATAAAACATCTGGACAGAGGATAAATAAAGAAAGAGAGCTTGAATATGATAAATGAACTAGACCTAACAGATATCTATAGAGCATTGCACACCAAAATAGCCAGATATACATTCTTTTCAAGTGCCTATGGATCATTCTCCAAGATAGACCATATGTTGGGTCAGAAGACAAGTCTCAATAAATTTAAAAACATTGAAATTATATAAAACAATTTCTCTGATCATAATGGAATGAAGCTAGAAATCAATAATGGATGGAAAATGGGAAAATTAATAAATATATGGAGATTAAACAACACACTCTTAAATCAGTGAGTCAAAGAAGAAATAGCAAGAGAATTCAACAAATATCTTGAGATGAATGAAAATGAGAACACAACATATCTAAACCTATGGGACACCACAAAGGCAGTGGTGAGAGGCGAATTTATAGTCCTCAATGCTTACATTAAAAAAGAGGAAAGAACTAAAATTGAAGATCTAAGTGCATAACTGGAAGAACTAGAAAAAAAGAGCAAACTAATCCCAAACTATGCAGAAGGAAAGAAATATTAAAGATCTGAGCAGAAATAAATGAAATTGAGGAAAAAAAAACAATAGAGAGAATCAATAAAACCAAAAGTTGGTTCTTTGAGAAGAACAGCAAATTGACAAACCCTTAGCTAGTCTGAGAAAAAAAAAAAGAAAAGACACTAAAAAATAAAATCAGAAATGAGAGGGGGACGTTACCATTAACCCTGTAGAAATAAGTGAGATCATAAGAGAATACAATGAAAATCTGTATGCCAAAAAAATAGAAAATGTAGACAAGATGGACATATTACTAGAAACACAAGTGCCATACACTGATCCTTAAGGAAATATAAGACCTCAACAAGCGAATCACAAGTGAAGAGATTAAAACAGCAATCGAAAACCTCCCAAAGATGAAAAGTCCAAGACCAGATGGCTTCACAGGTGATTCTACAAATCAATCAAAGATGACCTAATACCAATCTTGCTCAAGCTCTTCCAGAAATGGATCAAGGATCTAAATATAAAAACAACCATAAAACTTCTAAAAGAAAACATAGGAAAACATCTTCAAGATATTGTGGCAGGTGGTAGTTTCTTAAAGCTTATACCCAAAGCATGAGCAAAAAAAGAAAAAATAGATAAATGGGCTCTCCTCAAAATTCAATAATTTTGCACCTCAAAGGAATTTGTCAAAAGGGTGAAAAGGCAGCCTACTCATTTGGAGAAAATATTTGGCAATCACATATCTAATAAGGGTTTCATATTCATGATATATAAAGAGGTCCTACAACTCAACAATGAAAAGAGAAACTATCCAATTGAAAAATGGGCAAAAGAATTAAAAGACAACTGTCCAAAGAAGAAATACAAATGGTGAAGAAACACATGAAAAAAGTCACCAGTGATTAGGAAAATGCAAATCAAAACTTCAATGAGATATCATTTCACACCTATTAGACTCACTGCTATTTAAAAAAATCAGAAAACTGTAAATGTTGGAGAGAATGAGAAGAGATATGAACACTTATTCACTGTTTGTGGGAATGAAGAATAGTACAGCCACTGTGTAGGACTGTTTGGCAGTTCCTAAGGAAGTTCAATATTGACTTGCCACATGACCTGGCAATACCATTGCTAAGTATATACCCAGAAGAACTGATAGCAGTGACATGAATAGACATCAGCACACTGATGTTCATAGCAGTGTTATTTATGATAGCCAAAATTTGGAAACAACTTAGATATCCATCAACTGATGAATGGATAAACAAACTGTGGAATATGCACATGATGAAATATTATGCCACAGTAAGAAGAAATGAAGTCGTGAAACATATTACAACATGGATGAACCTGGAGGACATTATGTTGAGTGAAACAAGCCAGACACAAAAGGACAAATACTGTTTGATTGTGCTATTACAAATTAAATATATTATGTGAAATATAAATATATTATGTGAACTATGAATACAGGTAAAATTGCATATATTAGACCATTTTTCTTTGAAGTTGAACAAATGTAGGTTAATACTACAAAATGTTAATATCAGACCAAAAAAACCCCACATTATACTAAGTGAAGAAGAGCAGACACAGAGTACTACATATTGTTTGATTCCAGTTATGTAAAATGTAAATATAAATCAATTTTCGAAGATGAAATTATATTAGTGGTTATGTAGGGCTGGAGAAGGAATGCTAAGGGGAATGGATTCTTTCTTTTTGGAGTAATGAAATTGTTAAAAAAACTTTTGAGATGATGAATGTACGACATTGTGATTATACTAAAAGCCATTGATCATACAATTGCTAGATCATATGGTATGTGAATATATCTCAATAAAACTGCTTATTAACCAAATTAATAATTTTCAAGGATAGCCAGAAATGGAAGGTATGCACAGCAGGGGAAACGGAGCGATTGAGAGGTGAGGAATTTTATTTGTCTATTATTATTATTATTATTGAAATAATGAAAATGCTCTAATAATGATTTAAGTGATAAATGCACAACTATGTGATTACACCAAACACCACTGATTGTACATTTTGGATGAGTTGGATGTTTTATTAATATATATCAATGAAATTAATTTTTAAAAAGTAAAGGAGAAATAAACACTTCTGGAGAGAAACAAATTTGAGGTCTACTTGTCATGAGTAGACTTGCCTTTCAAGAAATGCTAAAAGAAATGTGTGACAGCAGTGTTAAGGAACAAGGGGAAGAATTGGGTATACTATTATAAGTACCTGCTCTACTTTGAAGCAGCACAGTGTTAGAAAGTAGACATGGGTTAGTTGTAATTGTATGAATGCATATTGCTATCTCTAGGGCAATTGCTAAAAATGTTTTTAAAAGAAATATAATTGATATGCTAAGAGGAGAGAAAATGGAATAGTATAAAATGCTCATTTAAAAGCAGAAAAGGAAGAAAAAGAATTGAAGACAAAAAAAGACAAAGCACAAAATCAACCAATAGAAAACAGCTACAAATATGGTAGTTATTAATCCAACTATTTCAATGATCACTTTAAAGGTAAATGGTCTAAACACACCAATTACAAATAAAGAGTATTAGAATGGATAAAAGATAAGACCCATATATATGTTTCTACAAGAAATCCAATTTAAATATTTAATAGATTAATAGATTTAAAGTAATATAGCATTCTAACACTTGTGAAAAGAAAAGTGAAGTAGTCATAATAATTTCAGACAAAGCACTTTTCAGAGATAAAGAGCTTACTACAAAATGATAAAAGGATCCATTCTCCAAGAAGACATAATTTAAAGTGAGATCAGTTAGCAATATTGTGTGTTTTCCTACAATCAAGTCCAGTTGCACTGTTTGGATTAACTGAGTATGGGTTTTGCCAGGCAAATATTGTACAATATAGGATGAGAGGAGAAAGGGAATTAAAGGATGTTTACAAGAGAGGGATCAGAATGACGGGTCATGGAATCAAAACTAGATAAAGAAGGAAGTAAGAACATGAGATAGTGATAGATAAAGTTGGGGATTCTTAGACTAAAAATTTCTAGCATGGTCAGTAGAGAATCTAAGCAGAAAGACAGAAGGTGATGGTCAGAAGGTGGTAATGCTTGAAAATGAGATTTCTGGAGAAGCTTCAGTTAGTGATGACAAGGCCAAATGAGTCACTGAGGACCAGAGTGAGTAGCTCAGGAGAGAGTGATGAAAAGTCATTGGAGAGGGAAGGAATGGAGAAGCCCAAGATATTGGATGGAGGTCAAAGTGTCAGAGTATATTAAATTAAAAGACTACTAATAAAAGTTGTTCACAAATTCCTATTTTAATAAATCTACTAGTTTAATCAAAATACCGTTCATTAGTACAAACACTTTAAATTTTTAAAAAATTGAAGGGGCATTTATGAGACTTCAAAGAATGAAGTTTTATCCAAACATCTAAGTTTTTGTTGGTGGAAATATAAAGCATTTTTTTCCATGTGAAACTTCTTTGTATTTTGATATCTCTTTTCCTTCTGTGATTTATTTTTTAGGCAGCTAGTTCATAAATGAAATCTTTTAAAACGTGACCTGTTTTTCCCTCTAAATTCTTCATGTCATAGTTTGTTTCTCCTAAGCTGGAGTTTTTCCCCTTGAACTTTCCTTGTAATTTTCCCACCATTTTAAAAACTTTTTTCCATGTGTACTTATATCCTCAGTTGTTCATTTCTTTTCTTCCCGCTGCATCTTGCTGTTATAGCCTCACTCTTCCCAGCTTCCTTTATTTAGGAGAAAGAAAGGGGAAGGCTCTAGGTCCCTCTCCTTGAGATCTCTGAAAGGAGTTTGCATATTAATTTCTATCCAGGGAGCATTCAGATTATAGGGCCAAGCCTGAGGCACATGAGTTTATGAAAGGTGGCCTCTGAAGGTTGTCTCCAGACCCTCAGAATCAAATGAATGTTATGAAATTTGCCTTGCTCCTCCTATCTCCTAGTCCTCTTCATTAACTCAAAAATTATTAATTGGGGGCTTCCTCTGGGCTACTCATTGTGCTGATTAAAATAACTTAAAAGAATGGGGTATGAAGGAAGCAGACGTGGCTTAAGTGATTGGGATCCCATCTACCATATAGGAGGTCGAGGGTTCAATTCCTATGGCCTCCTGGTAAAAAGCAAGCTGCCCTGCATGGTGAGCTGGTCTGTGTAGAGTGCTGGCCCATGCAGAGTGCTGGATCATGCAGGAGAGCTGGTCTGCCCAGAAAGCTGGTGCAGCAAGATGATGTAACAAAAAGAGACATAGAAGAGAGACAACAGGAGACATGGCAGACCAGGGAGCTGAGGTGGTGCAAGAGATTCAGTACCTCTCTTCATTCCAGAAGGTCCCAGGATCATTTCCTGGTGCCTCCTAAAGAGAAGACAAGCAGACACAGAAGAACACACAGAGAGTAGACAGTGAGTGCAAAATAATGAGGGGGGAGGGGGAGAAATAAATAAATCTTTGGGGAAAAATGGTGTATGACTGACAGGTTTAATTCTCTGCAGGGCATCTGCATTTCTAATATGTGTATATTAATCCAAATAAATCTCTGATTCATGTAATTAATGTGAAACAAATCATTCACACCCTACTAGGGATTTCCTGTGACAAAACAAAGGGACTTTTCTTCACTTGGGGCTCCAAAGCATCTTTCCTGTCTCTTAGAAAGTGGGTTAACACAAGGTAAGATTGGGAAGTAGAATTTGCATGTGCATCTGCGGGTTTGTGTGTGTGTGAGAGAGAGACACATCAGCCCACCTCCTCTTCTATACCTTTCTCTAGCTCATGATCTATTTTCCTTTTTCTTCACTCATGTCTCAAATCATGAACCAGTGTTACTCCTATGTGGCTTATGGGGTAAGCCCTAGTATTCTTAAATCATAAAGGAGATCAAGTCTTGGTGTTGGGACTCCATTCCCTAATCTTCCCTAGAAAATTCTTCAGATACTCTGCTTTATAAAAAATTTTAGGAACATCATCTTAGAATCATAGACGTTTGTGGCTTTTGCTTTTTTCTTTATAGGGTCGTGAGTTACTGGAAATGCACAGACAAGATATAGAGAGACAGAAATGTTGTGCCAGGTGTTGAGGTTTCAGTTTCTAAGGTGGCATGGGTTAAATGAATTGGATCTCATCCTCCTGTCATCATGTAAATTATAAGCAAAGGGAGATAGAATGTGCAGTGGTTAGTAGAGTGGGTTTAAGGGTCAAACAGATTTGAGTTCGGCTCCCAGTCCAGTTTCTACTACTTCTACGACCTTAGGGAAGCCACAAGAGCCTCCCGTTACATAGCAATAAATCGTTCTTACTTCAATGGTGGCTGCCCTTCCCTGCACCAGACATCCCTCGGGGGCTTGTCTGAGTAGCAGCCTTTCTGGTCAGGAGGTTCCCACTCAGGTTCAGGAGCTCCTTTCAAAGTGCCCCTGGGGGAGAGAAGAGAAGCATGAGAGGGGTAGTGGATTGCCTCCTCTTTCCTTTCTGCTAGAGGAGTGGCCTTCTTGAGTTCATTTCTCACCCCACTGCCTGCCTTGTGCCTGTGGCTGAGTTTTGGGGGGCTTCTATGGATGAGGGCCTGTGCCATAGGGTGGTGAATTCTTAGAACTCACACCACTCACTTTTCAACCATCTCAGGAAAGTCTCAAACCTATATTCAAGTACCTTGTAGGCCTTGAGTAAGAGCTCTCCTGGGATATGGAAGGAGAATTAAGTTTCTGAAGGAAAAAAAACAGCGAAATAAGTGGCCCTTCTTCCCCCGGTGAAGTCAGCAGGATCCAAGGGGCCGCAGGTGGTGCAGAAACCGCGACCAGATGCTGGAGTGAGGGGAAAGGGAAAACACACCCTGGAACTTTCTTCCTTATTGCCAATCCCACCTCGCCTCTCCCCTGAGGCAGTAACATGACAGAGGAAACCCGGAAACTACCTGGGAGCTGGAGGCGCCCTGCAGGCCACAGGCTGGAGGGCTGTGGAAAAGACTGGGAGTCCTGGCCCAGGAGACGCCCTGCCCGCCTCCTGCTCCACTTGGCCGCTCTTAGAGGAGCCCGAGCTGGGTCAAAACACGCCCAGAGCCACAAGCACATTGTCGGGGGTCCAACGGCCGCCGGCGGGCGGGACGCGGGCGGCGGGTGCGGGCAGTGAGCCGGCGGAGGAACGCGTCCCAGGTCGGGGCAGAGGGGACATGCCACATAAAGTCCCCTGAACCCGAGATCGGGACCCCGGCCGCGCGCGCCCCCGTCAGCGGCCGAGCTGCCTGTGCGCGGATGGTTGCCCTGGCTGGGCAAGGGCCGGCGGTGCGCGGCAGCGGCGGCGGCGAAGAGGCAGCAGCAACTCTAGGGCGGCGGCGGCGAAGAGGCAGCAGCAACTCTAGGGCGGCGGCGACAGCGGCAGGTCCCTGACTCCGCAGGGCTCCTCCGGGGAGCTCGGCCTGGGCTCGGGCCTTGGCGGCTGGAGGCGCAGGGCCTTCCCGCTGCCGTGGCCGCACTTCTCTCTCTGGGACCCGGGCCTCTGCATGGCCGCCCTGCTGCTCTCCTGCCTGGGCTCGCTCTGCTACCAGCTCGCCTCGCCGGGGAATCCCCGCCCCCCTCATTTCCTGCTCGCCCTGCGCCAGTACCTAGGTAAGAAGGGTCGCCAAGTGGGGCGGGGTGGAGGGTAATGTGGCTACTTGGGTGCCTCGCCTGTGATCTCACCCCAGCTCTGAGCTCCGGCGCCCCAGGGGTGCGTCTGCCCTGCACCCAACTGTGCGCCAAGGCAGGGCGCGGGCTCCACAGGCCGGGCAGGACGGGTGGAGGGCAGTGGTCTAGTGGGGGTTGAGCGCGCGCCTCAGGCCTGGGGCGTGGGAACAGGCGAAGGGAAGGGACGATGCACTGCGTGTCACTGCGGTTACCTGGACCCGGTCGGGCCGCACTCGCGCCTTCCGGGAGTTCTCCCCGAATCCCCAGCCCTCCCTGCTCGCCTTGGTCTCTGCGGACGCCTGATCTCCCGACAGCCCTCCGCGCCTCCTGACACAACTCTGCGGTTCGGGTCGGTGGGTCAGGAGCACCATCAGGAGCGGCTGCAGCGGGAGAGGGAGGCGACCCTTCCGTGCGGGGGCGGCCCCGCGGCCTCACGTTCAGCACACGGAGCGCTCACCGGGTCTGGCACGGTCTTGGGCGCCCGGCCCTGGGGGAGGCAAGACATGCTGGGTGAGGTGGGCGAGGCAGAAGCTGAGAGCTGCAGCTTGTTTCCAACGTGCCAGGCTAACAGGCCGAGTGAACTGCAGACATGGCATACCAACAGAAAGGCGCGAGGCAGGGGGCCTCGGAGGCACTGGACACTGCTTGGACCAGAGGCCCCCACGGCTGAGGCCGCCACCCTCATCCCAAATGGCCCTTCCTGGCAAAAGCCCCAGAGCCGATAATATGCTGTTTAGAAGGAAAACATCTCAGCAAATTGGCGAACGTGTTAGCATTTTGCAAAGTACAGGTAGATAAAATAACGCTTTTTCCGCATAGATAACGTCAGATTTTTGAAAGTTCCTCTTTTATTTCAGTAAAAAATTGAGGTCGGGAGGAATCTATGGGTTTTCAGAAGTCTTTAGGCAAAATTAAAGGAAGGAAAATATTGCCCAAGTAGATTTTCAAAGTACCATCATTAGCGTTTTTAACCTATTATTTATTTAAAAAAAATTTTTTTTTCATCATTAGCATTTGGTTATATATTGGGTTGGGAGTAATGGCCTCTTACTAGGGAGTCAAATCTCTCATTTCCTGAGTTCTGTATTTTGGAGTCTCATAGCTTCTTCATAGGCTTGCAGACATTGGCTGGTGCTTCATCATCAACTACTGTCACTTGGCCAATGAAATAAAAGATGTCACTAAAACCTCTGAGGCACCTGAGCACATTTTCCTGATATAGTTTGTGGGTCTTGAGGAGACTGCATGCCTTCTTAGTTTTGTTTCTCTGCATTCTTAACTGCTGTGGGTGGACAAAAGAGACTTAACACCTTAGGGGTAGTGAGCACCCCTCTGACCAGAGGAAGGAGGTTGCTCTTAACCACTCCTGGGAGGCCTTCTGTACACTCAGAGGCAATACATTTGCTGGTGCTTTTCCTAGGGATCAAGCCCAATACTACCATAGAGACAGGCACCTTTCATCTTCTCTCACTGCTATTACCTGAAGGGCTAATTTTAGTAGAAGTGTTCCCAGGGAGACAACCTTCCTGGCTCTGGTTTCCAAGTCAGAACTGTCTCAGGGGACCTATAAGGGGAATGTAAATTCCAGTGTGCCCTGGAGAAGAGATCCTAAAGTCCTCCAATCTCCTCTTTGTTGTCTGTCCCAATCTAGGCTTTCTTAAGGTACCCAGCAGGTAGTACTCTTTATCCAGTTGTTCCCAGCTGCCCTAATGTAATTCTGTCCCTTTAAGTCTCAGCCGACTTGGCTCTTGGTGAGGGTTTGATTGAGGCTGAGGTTGGCAGCTTACCCTAGATGAAACTGTAGCATAGTCCCAGTGCCTGAGATCAGATTTCTCTAATCAACTACCACCCCCTGTGCTGGGACCACCCAGACAGATAGGGTGATTCTGCCTGCACTGTCTTGAGAGAGTAATCAGACATCTCTTGGATCCTCTCCTTCCTGGGTCACCTCAGAGATTAAAGTAGCTCTTTAATGTGGACATGGTGAAACTACCTACACTACCTAGAGAGAGTGCACAATCCTTTCCTTCTGAGTGACATTGGGACCAAGTGTGCAGCAGGTGGGTGGGTTGAATCTGCCAGCACTGCTTGCTAGAGAGTGCATGTTTTCTGTGTCCAGGGGCTTTGGGACTCTGTGTACAGGAGTCCTTTAAGGTGGATGCAGTGAATCTGACTGCTCTGTCCCAAGAAAGTGTTCAAACTCCACCCAGTTTCCACTTCTGCTGAGTGTGGGGGCCTGACCAGTGGCTTTTCAAACTAGGCACCCTGAATCTGATCCCTACCATCCCAGGGGACCTGGGTGTTTTTCAATCACTCCTGTTTCCACTACTGCCAGGGTTGGAGACAGTACAAAGGCTGATGGCTTCTTTGTGACTTGGGAAGGTTTAGACCTCAGTTGTGCTCAAGATTGAAATCTAGCTAGCTGAATTTTCTGATCAACAGCTGTAGTTGGTGCCAAGCCACTTCTCCTCCCCTGGTTTTGGGAAGGAGAGCCTCTGCTTCCAGCCAGGGAGTGGGTCCTGAGGTAGCCAGCCTTGCTAGTGAGGGATGGAGGAATCTGTTTACAAATCTTCACCTCAGATTGTCAGTCTCCTCTTCCCATTCTTCCCTGGATGGTGCACTGTGCTCTGGTCTCCAGAGTACCCCAAACAGTTGATCTGGGCAGATCCTCTGATTATTAGCTGCCCTTTGGGACAAGCCGATTATTAGAGCTTCCTATTCTGGTACCATCTTGGGTCCTACTCTGCCCCTTAAGTCTGACTTAAAATCTGTTTTATCTGATATTAGTATCAGAAAGCAACCAAGCTACCCAAGCTTTCTTTTCTGTTACTATGTGAATGGGATATTTTTTCCATCCTTTCACTTTAAACCTACTCATTTCTGAATTTAAAGTCAATCTCCTTGCAACCTGAAAGTGACCTTAAATAAAAGGGGTAAAAAGTAAAGACAAATGAGTTTATATGTCTAAGAGACTTCAAAGTGAATCAGGGGGTCATCCCAGAGGTAACACTTACTCACATCTCAGCAGGATCTCATAGACTGCCAAAGTGGATACTACCCCAAATAGTGGGGCTCCTAAGGACCATAGAGACACCCAGGTCCTATGGTCAGGGCAGATACCTCTGGAGTTTGGTGCCTTGCCAGCGGGCCATACTTTGGAGTTTGTGCTCCTGAGATCACAGAGTTGGACTCAATTATGGCTTCCCTATACATGGCTCATCTGTCCCTTCTATTTAAATCTATACTTGGTGCTGGAGTTTGTTGGTATACATCCAAGAGACTGGAATCTTTCATTTGCCAGCTGGACCCTGAGCCTCAGTGGAGTTGCAACACCTACTCTCCAGTTCATCGGACTCACCGAGGACAACCAAAAAGGAGGTGAGGATTGACAGCCACCATACCACCATACCAAGGAAATGAGAGAGCATTCAACTGCTAGTAAGAGAGTCTCTTCCATTGGCTAAATGGTATCAAAGCCTCCTCTCAATTAGAGGTAGAGTGGACATCACCATCCCAGAATCCTCAGGATTGGGGAATGAACTATGGACTAGAGTAGACTTGCTGGTGTTCTACTATAGACATATTGTGATTCTAGCATTGGAAGAAATTACAGCATTGATGTGGAGTCAGTCACCACTGGAGGCTCTGGGGGCAAAGAGAAAAAAACAGTTGTAACACAGGGGCTTTTTTAGGACTTGGGAATCATCCTGAATGATATTGCAATGACAGATATAGGCCAATTTATGTTGTCACATAACATGCAGAACTGTGTGGGAGAGAGTGTAGACTACAATGTGAATTATACCCCATGCTCAGTGGCAATGCCCCAGTATGTGTTTATCAATTGCAATGAATGTGCCACACTAATGAAGGATATTTACATGGGAGGGTGTGGGAGGTATGAGGAATGGGGCATATGGGAATCCCTATATATTTTTTTGTAACATTTATGTTATCTTTTTTTTTAAGTAAAAATATTATTAACAAAAATAAAGTCAATCTCTTGTAAACAGTGCATAGATGGGTCATGCTTTTCTATCCATTCTGCCAATCTCTGCCTTTTGACTGGAGAATTTCATCCATTTACATTTAAAGTAAATAATAATGCTGAACTTATGCCATTTTGCTATTTTTGTTTTTGTAAGTCTTATTCCATTTTTGACCCTCAATTCATCCATTAATGCCTATGTGCATATTGATTTAATTTTTTTTTAATTGTATCACTTTGGGTTCCCCCTCATTTCTTTCTGAATATATTTTTCATGTATTTTCTTTCCATTTACCAGATGTTAATGTTTAACATCCTAAATATATAACAATGATATTTAATTTGACACCAAATTAACTTCAATACACTGTTCCTATACCCCTCCCCAACTTTTCTTTACCCGTTACAAATTATATTTTTGAACATTGTATGTCCAAAAACAAATATATATATTTTTATGATTTATGCATTTGTATTGTAGAACCAGTAAGAAATAAGCAGTGGAGTCAAATACTAAAAAAATACAATTCAATAGTACTGGCATTTATCATTATCCAAATGGTTACCTTTACCAGAGGTCTTTATTTTTTTCTGTTGCTTCAATCCACACTCTAGTGTCTTCTCATTTCATTCTGGAGAACTCCCTTCAGCTTTTCTTGTAGGGCAAGTCTAGTGGTGATGAGCTCCTTCAGCTCTGATTTATTTGGAAATGTCTTAATTTCTGTGGTAGTCAGCCAAAGGAGTGCTGATGCAAAATACCAGAAATTGGTTCATCTTTATAAAGGATGTTTATTTGGGGTAGAAGTCCACAGTTACCAGGCCATAAAGCATAAGCTTTTTCCCTCACCAAAGTCTGTTGCTATGTATTGGAGCAAGACAGCTGCCGACATTTGCCAGGGTTCAGGCTTCTTGGGTTCCTCTCTTCCTGGGGCTGTGCTTCTCTCTGGGTTTAGCGCCTCTGTTTCCTCCACAAGGTCAGCTGTAGACTATGAGGCTCTCTAGGCTTTGCATCTCTCCACAAGGCCAGCTGTAGACTATCAGGTGAATGGCTTGTCTCTATCTCAGGGCCTTCTCTCCTTCCTCGCAACCAAGCTCTCTTACTTCCCGGGGCTCCAGCTCAAGACTCCAACATGAAAACTTCTCCAACTCTGTTCTTTGCCATGCCTTTTATATTTGAATCCCACCCCACCAAGAGGTGGGGCTCAATGCCCTACTGATGTGGCCTAGTTAATGCCCTAATCATAACTTAATCATGCCCAGATTATCAAACCAGTTTACAAGCATGATCCAATATCTATTTTTGGAATTCATACTTACATCAAACTGCCCAACTGCTACAATCTCCTTCATTTTTCATTTTTGAAAGGAAGTCTTGCCAGATATAACATTTATGGGTGACAAATGTTTCTTTCAGCACTTTAAATATTTTGTACCAGAGCCATCTTACCTTCATGGTATCATGTGAGAATATGGAACTTAATCCTTTTTGGGTTCCTTTCTACATCACATATTGCTTTTCACTTGTAACTTTTACAACTCTCTCCTTGTCCATGGCATTGAACTGTTTGATCACTATGTGTCTGGGCATGGTTTCTTTTTCTTTCTTGTCCTCAAGCTGACTAATTTCATTTGGCTTGTCTTCAAGATCACTAATTATTTTTTCTGCCAGCTACAATCTGCTGTTGAAACCCTTTGAGGAATTTTTCATTTCAGTTATTGTATTTTTCAACTGCAGTATTTTTGTTTGGTTCTTATTATGACTCTCAAAGAGATTTCCATATTATCAGTTTTTTTCCCCCTAGTCTTTAGTTCTTCCTCTGTGTTTTTCTTCATTTCCTTGAGCATAATGAGAATACTTTTAAAATGCATTTTATAGTATGTCCAAAGTCTGGCCCTATTCTTTGATAATTTCTGAATTTTAATCTTGTCCCTTTAGATTGACCATCATTTCCTGTTTCTTTGTCTTGGTATCTTTTGTTGTATACTGTACATTTAAATATTTTTATGTCTTAAATTAGTCCTTGAGCTGTCTGTTCCTCAGTTTGTATACAGCTGGTGATATGACTGAATTTCTTGAGTGCCAGGAGCTAGCCAAAATAAACCAAAGCAAAAGCACTTTCACATTCTTTGCAAATTGCTGTGACTGGTGGTCACCTTCATTGCTCAGCCTTTCTATCATGAAGATCAGCCTCAGGCAAATGTAAAGTGTGCTATCCTCTTATCTGAGCCTGAGTGTAGCCATGGAGCCTGCTTCTTTTCCTGGTCTTGTGCTTGCTTGCAGCCTTGAGAATTCTGTGGTTTACAGTTTACAGGAATATGTTTGCCTCCTGTACTCCCTTTGAAATAGACTTTCACTCCCTCCTGGGTAATCTATAATGTAGCACAGGTTAGCACCACAAAGTGCTTGGGAGGGGTTGGTGCAGCAAGATTACCAGGAGCATCTCCTATGACTTTGAATTTGTGTTCTCTTGGTTCAGTGCTTGTCCAATTGCAGGAGCCCTTTAAGTGTTTTCTGTAGTTTTGAGGAAGAGTACTGTCATTAATATACCTCTGCTGCTTTTGCTTGAGAGCTGGACCCCAGAGATCTGAAGTATCTGCTCAAAAGCAGTGACTGGCAATCAGGCCACACTCCCATGGAATTTAGGGGACTAAGTCTTTATTTCCTACCCTGACACCAGAAGCTGCATGAGGGCCTGGGCTGCAGTCCCCACTGCTGCCAGCAATGAGGCTGGCAGACAAGAAATAGTAGCTACTGCACAGAGGGTGAAATTCACCAGGATTTACTATAATTCACCAGCCTCTTCCTCCAGTTCTTTCTTGGATTTTACACCATGTTCCACTTGAACTCAGAGCTTTAAAATAGTTAATTTCAACAGTTTCTCCTAGGTCAATAGTTGTTTTGGTGGAGACTAATTCCTGAAGCTTCTTTTTCTTAGCAATATGAATTTGATTTGTATCCATGTCTTTATGTGGTAGAATAGTGCTTTCCTTTTTATTGCTGTGTAGTATCCCAGGGCATAGTTGTACCACAGTTTGGTTAGCCATTCACCTAGTGAAGAACATCTTGGTTTCTTATGGCTTCAGGTTATTACAATTAAAATTTGCTATAAATATGTGGGTGCTGTTTTTTATGTGGACATTACTTATCAAACACGGTACATACATAGGTGTTTGATTGATGAGTCACATGCTGAGATATCTTTAACATTTTAAGACATGCTAAAATGTCTTCCAAAGTGGCCATTCCAGTATGCATTTCCTCTAGCAATGAATGAGCATTCCTGTTGTTCCACATCATGGTTAGCAATAGGTATTGTCTGTTCTTTGGATAGTTAGCCACTCCATTGGGAATGTAGTAACTCTCACATTTTAAGTTCCTCTTCTATAATGACAATGTTGAGTATCTTTATGTGTGCTTATTTGCCAATTGTGTACCTAATTTGGTAAGGTTTCTCTAAGTCATTTTTCAAATTTTTTTTTTAATTGAGCTACAGACCTTTTGTGTATTTTAGTCCAAGTATTTTTAGATATATGTGTTCTGCAAAACTTTCTCCCAGTGCAGGTTAGAGGTCTTTTCTCTTTTCATTCTGTTAACAGTGTCTTCCACAGAGTAGTATTTTCATTTTAAAAATAAAGTTCCATTACCATTTCTTTTCTTTCATGTCTCTTTAGAGGCTGCATATGAAAACTCATCACTAAATCTAAGGTCAAGCAGATTTTCTCTTTTGTTGGATTCTAAAATTTTTATCATTTCGCATTTACACATAACTCTATAAGCTACTTTGGGTGAATTTTTTGGAAGATGTGAAGTTTATGTCTTCCTTGGTTTTTCTATATGGCCATCCAGTTGTTCAGTTACCATTTGTTCAAAGGATTATGTTCACCTGACTATATTTGCATGGGTTTTCATGTGGACTCTATTCATGTTGATTTTTCTTTGTGCCAAGTTCATACTCTATTAATTAATGTAGCTCTATAATAAGGATTGGGAATTGGCAGGGTGGGCTCTCCAATTTTCTTCTTCTTAAGCAATTTGCATTCTATTAAAGGAGTAAAAACAGTTTGTCAATATCTACAAAATATCTTCTGGAATTTTGATTGAGATCTTAAAAATGTTGAGTCTACCTATCATGAATAAGAAATATTTCTCCATTTATTGAAATTTTCTTTTATTTCTTTCAAGTTTTTCATAGTTTATGAGATAAAGATATTTACATATTTTTTTCAGGTTTGTCCAAAGGAATTTTTTTGTGTTTACTATTCTAAGTGCATTAGTTTGTTTATTTGTTTTACTTCATTGTTAGGTCATTGCTGGGAAGGTGAAATCAGTTGACTTCTGTATATTTACCTTATTCTTTGTTTCTTATCATCCTCATGCATTGTCATCAAGGCAATTGATAGTTAGCTCCATTTCCTTTGAACTTCAAATATATATCACTGAAAAATATGAAAATTTGATTTCAAAGATTCTGAGGGAGGGCTGAAGTTAACACCAAGCTTTCTGTGCTGTGTCCTGGCAACTTGGAGAGGGCTCTCAACCCAGCTTTTTTACCCAACTGAGCCTCACACCAAGTGGCAAAGGCCTCCCTGTTGGGCCACAAGATTATGGTGCTCTGTCCCCTGTGAGGACAAGAACTTCCTTGTACAGGACCAATGATGAAGCTGCAGTGGCTCTGGGATAATTGGGGCCTTATCCATAATGAGTAAAAAACTTCCTGTTTCATGTCTCTGATGCTGAAGAGGTGGCTTTGCCATGGCTTCTCCATGATGACTTTTCTCAAAACATTTACTGTGCTGTTTCCATGGGATTTGTTCTTTACTTTGTCAAGGAATATTTCAGCAAGACTTTCAAGATTCCATTCCTTGAGGGCTTTAATGGCTTGAAGTCATGGCATGCTGCAGTATCTTTTAAGGATTCAGGATTGTTTCTGGTGAGAAATTCCAGTAGATTGAATGAGAGTGTGAAAACATATACAATAGTGACACAAACATACAAAATGTTGGGACCTTCCAATTTTGTATGCTGTGGACAGGTGCCAGTGCTGGATGCACCATATTGAACCTCAACAAGAAAGGGAATATAGGTGTCTCTGTTTACATGCTTTATTTAGTTTTTATTGGATAATAAGTCAAGGAACTTTAAAGTAGTGCTAAGTTGGCCTCTGGAGATTTTGAGGGGAGGGAGAGGAAAAATGTGTATAATATGAGGGCATTTTGGGGTCATTGGAATTTTCCTGAATGACATTGCAATGACAGATACAGGCCATTATATATCTTGTCATAACTTACAAAATTGTGTAGGAGAGAGTTTAAACTATAATGTAACCTGTAATCCACACTTAGTGGCAATGCTCCAATATGTGTTCATCAACTGTAACAAACCAACCACACTAATATTGAAGGATATTGTTAATGTGGGAAAGTATGGGAGGTTTAGGGAGTGGAGTATATGGGAATTCTCTACATTTTTAATGTAATGTTTATGTAATCTAAGTATCTTTAAAAAATTTTTTTTAAATAACTATTTACAATTGAGAAGTAAGTATAACTTAAAATAAAACAATTTTTAAGTTTAAAATGTCATATATAACAAATCCATAATTTTTAAAATATTAATTTCTTGAATTTAGAAGAAATGAAATTTTCAAAAATACTTTCTAATTTTATATATTGCTCATCTCATTTATAATGGCATAATTGCATGTTTACTAATTTCTCATTAACCAGTAAGGGTGAAAAATAAGTTTCCATTAATATTAACTTCCTAAAATATCTTCCCCAGACCCCCTTCCTTTAATGTATTTCAGCTATGGTTTGTAGTTTTCAGGTTACAAATTTTGCATCTCCTTGGTTAAACTTCTTCCTAAATATTTTGCTCTTTTTGATGCTCTTGCAAAAGAAATTGCTTTTTTAATTTCCTTTTTGGATTGTTTGTTGCTATGACATAGAATTATAAGACTTTTTTACAATTATTTTTTTATGGAAGTATATCATTCATACATGAACATACATAAACAATAAGTGTATAGCAAGAGTTGTGAACTTAAAATTAAACATGCATAACATCATACAGGGATCCCTTACATCACCCCTCCACCAACACCTTGCCTTGTTGTGAAGTATTTGCAACTAACTATGCAAAAGCATCATCAAAATATTACTATGAATTATAGTCCATATCTTACATTTGATGAATTTTCCCCCAAAGAAATACAAAAGTCTTTTGTGCAACTTTCTGCCATTGTTTATTCATTTTAACAGTATTTTTGTGAATTCTAGATGACTTTCTCCATATAAATCATGTCATCTGCAAATAGAGTTAATTTTCCTTCTTCCTTTCAATTTGGGTGTCTTTTCCTTCTTTTTCTTGCCTAGACAGTGACATATAGCAATAGTAAAATCAGAGTCTTTGGTTTGTCCCTGACCCTATTGGGGAAAGCTTTCGGTCTTTCACCACTGAGTATTACACTACCTATGTAGTCCTAGATTTGCTGGATTGTTTATTTCCTTGAATTTCATTATGAAAAGGTATTGGATTTTTAAAAAGATTTATTTATTTCTCCCCCTTCATTGTTTTTGCACTTGTCTGCTCTCAGTGTCCATTTGCTGTATGTTCTTCTGTGTCTGCTTGTGTTCTCTTTAAGTGGCACTGGGAACAAATCCTGGGACCTTCCGGAGTGGGAGAGAAATGCTCAATCTCTTGTCCCACCTCAGCTCCCTGGTGAAAGTATTGGATTTTATCATATGTTTTCTTCTGCAGCAATTGGCATAATTACAGTATTTTCTTCTTTGTTGATTTAATGTTATGTGTTACTATGCTTCTTAAACATATTTTACTTTTAAAAATATTTTATTAGAGAAGTTGTAGGTTTCCAGAAAAATCATGCATTAACTACAGAGTTCCATATAGCCCTCCCACAGGCAGTTTTCCCTATTATTAATTCTTTGCATTAATGTGGTATTAGTGTTATAATTGAGGAAACAGTATTATTAAAATTATACTGTTAACTGTAGTCCATAGTTTACATTAGGGTTCAGTGTTTGTATTGTACATTTCTATGATGTTTGAAATTTTTATTCTGGTAACATACAGACTACCTAAAATTTTCCATTTTAACCACTTTCAAATATACACTTCAGTGGTGTTAATTGCATTCACAATATTGTCACTGCCATTCATTACCAAATTTTTCCATCCATAGAGAACTACCAATTAAACCATATGCTCTCCATTTCCTACACCCACACTAGTCCCTTATAACATGTATTCTAGATTTTGACAATAGACTTTATTTTTCCAGAGGTCTTTTATGCTTACAGAAAAATTTTTACAGAAAGTATATTTAGTTCCAATATCCTCTTCTCTACAGCCTCTGCACACAGTGTTCTTTTTATTAACATTTTGCATTACAGTGGTAAAGTTTTTACAGTTGATGACCTAATACTGATGAATTTTTATCTACTTAAGTCTTGTTTACATTAGAGTTTACTTTTTGTGTTGCATAGTTCTATGGGTTTTGACAAATGTCTAAAGTCATGTATCTATTATACGCCCATACAGAATAGTTTCACCACAACCTTTACCTCAGGTGGCTATGGCTAGTCCATGCCTTTATTTTCAACAACTATCCTATGGAAGGCCTCAACAACACTGGGAAAGTTCTGAGGGGGCTGAAACAAAGGTGAGCCTCAGAATCAGTCATGCAGTGAGCCACCATCTAGCCTATAGTGCACAAACACAATATTTTGAAAACATGATCCAATATTTCCCCCTCTGGCCCTTGCACATATCAGGATCATGAGCCACTTATCACAAAACCTCCTTTAACATAGTGAATGGGGTGGTCTTAGGATAGCAGGTCAAAATGCTGTAACATTCTCATAATGAAAATTAGTGGCTTCTTTTTCATTGATCACTTCCCTGGTTGTTCTTTTTTATAAGATTCCAGAGTTTCTTAAAAGTTGATTTGAGAAGATTTTGCAAGGCTCTCAGACCTATGAGCAGAGGCCTGAAGACTTACTGGCTCAATATTGTTCAGCACAATTTCTGTTAATTAGCTGACAATTAACCTATACTGACAGAGCACAACCCATAGGAAACCAGCAATGGTTATATAATATATTCTGTATAAAGTATATTACATATGTGTGTGTTTATTTATGTATACATGCATACATATATATATGCACACACACTCATAAATATTGATTAGACACATCCACAGATGTATAAGATGGGAGAGAGAGAATTCATAGATTTAACTCAAGAAAGTTTCCAAATAAATAAATAAATGAAATAAGAATTAAATATATCAATAATAGTAGCAACAGTAATAACCATCACAGATAAAAATCAGAATCCAGAGTTGCTAAAATATGTGAGCTAAAGTGATCAGTTTCCAGGAACAGGAAAGTGTCACATACTCAAGTAAAAAGGCACTGCCTGGACACCTCCTTTCTATAAGGATCTGCTGTCACCCCTTCCCATGGGGAATCAAGTTCAGCTAGGGTCCTGTGGTCCCACCCAGCAGAGCCTGACCAGGGTGAACATCCTCTCCCCTCCAGGAGCAAGTGGAGCCTAGGGCCTGTGTGTGATGGCCTTGGCCACCTTGGCTTTCTGGGTTGGTCAAGGAGTCTCAGGTGTAAATAGAGATTCCATGCCAAAGATGAGTGAGATGGACACTTGCTGCTAATATAGGCCACTTCTGGGGGAAGTCTTATTGTACCCTTGGCTAATGGTACCCTAAAGATGCAATAATAAATCCACCCTCTGCCATAGCATATTAATATATTAGCATGTGCTAGACATATTAAATGCTTCTAAATGCCATCTCTGCTATCAGAAACCTCCCATCCCTGTTGGTGAAACTCCTTGGATACCAGTGTCTTCTTCTAGGCCCTGGAATAGCTCTGGTACTAGCATTTCTGTATTTCAGGGAAAAGCACAGCTATAACTGTGATTCATTCAAAAAAACCATGTCCTTGGAAGGCTGTGCCACAGTAGCAAGGACCATTACTTTTGGAGCCAGGGTTTTTGGTCAGTCCCTCAGCTGTGCTGAGGAGGCCTTTCTGAGACTTGCTGTGTGTCTGACTGACTCTTGGAACTATCAGAAATAAAGGGTGGGGAAACTCAGCATCAACCAGCAATTGATCTGGCTATTGCCTTTTTAGGTGTACCCCAGGGGTTATGTTCAAAGTGTGCAGTCTGTGGGCTGCAGTGGCATCCTGGAGACTCAATGTTGTGCCAGGTTGTTACACTTTAGGTCTCAATCATGGGGAAGCCCAGGGAGGGCACTGGGTAAGCTCAGGGCATGCTCTGTCAATTACCTCATTGGAATTGCTCCAGTGTTTTAAATAGTAAGGTCTGTGTCCCTGCCTGTAGATCATTAGTCTTGGTGGCCTCTACTCTCCCCATGCCTGTAGTATTCCCCATTTTTCAACCTTCCCCAGAGAAAGTTTCCCATTCCTTGGACATAACCTAAGCACAAGGCTTTGGACAAAGAACACTACCAGACCAAGAGCTGTAAGTCCTAAGGGCTCAGGGCCCAGCTACTCTTTCAGGATAAACAATACCAATATGACTGAATCTGTAAACTAGTGATCTCCCAAGATAGTTGAACTTAGAATTTCACAGCTCCAGAATTCCCCTTGACCAGACCAGAGAGTTTGAGGTAGAACAGGGTGCAAGTCCTTGGGTAATATTCACTCTTAACCTCGACATCCTTAAATATTATGACATGAAACTAATACAACATACATATAATAAGGGGAAGTTAGGGAAGAAAACAAAGATATTCATCTTATATACATTTACAATCATACTCATAATAAAACAAAGAGACATATTCATGACCATTAAAATCCTTGTCTCTGTAACTGGACATGGTTGAAGTTCATATTTATCACTACATTCTTCTACTACCCATTCCATGTTCTCTTTACCCTCAGCAAGCACTTTAGCTGGGTGTGGTTCTTTGCCTGGTTGGGTGACCCAAACTTTCATTCCTGAAGATTGTGGGCCATCATTAGTCCTGCTTGGATTGGACTGTTGCAATTTTCCATTGACTTTAATCACAGGGCATCGTAGTACTAAGAGATGCCCTAGAGAATCTGTATTCCAGGTAAACTCTTCTTTACATCCATTATGTAGGTGCAGTCCTATTTCCCTTTGATAGTTAGGATCAATCACCCCAGCCAGTACATCAATTTACTTCTTTGCCTCTTGATTCAGAAGCACAAGGAGCCCAAATTGGCCAGGTGGCAGTCTTAACTTCCAGTTCAATCGAATCATTGTTGTATTCCCTGGTGGAAGCACTTCTCCTTTTGGAACTAAGACCTGGAGACCCTCAGAGCTTAAGGTTGTGGGGATAGGAAGCAGAAAATTTCCTAGTGGATCACTAAGTGTAATAGTGAGTGGTGCCACTCCCATTTCCATCCCTTGATTCCTGGACCTGTGAATCCTGACTATGAGAGAAACAGCACCATACAGTGGAAGATGGTTTAGAGCATACAAAGCATTCTGAAAAATATTGCCTCAGACATGCAAGGTATTGCCACCTAGTTGGCCCTTTAATTGGGTCGTCAAAAGGCCATTCCACCATTCTATCAATCCAGTTGCTTCAGGATGATGAGGAACATGATAAGACCAGGGAATTCCATGAGCATGTGCCCATTCTGGCACATCATTTGCTGTGAAGTGGGTTCTTTGATCAGAAGCAATGCTGTGTGGAATGCCATAGCTGTAGATAAGATATTTAGTAAGTCCACAGATAGTAGTTTTGGAAGAAGCATTGCCAGCAGGGAAAGCAAACCCATATCTGGAGGATGTGGCTATTCCAGTTAGAACAAAGCACTGCCTCTTCCATAATGGAGGTGGTCCTAGGTAATCAACCTGCCAACAGGTAGGCTGATCACCTCAAGGAATGGTGCCATATCAGGGGCTGACTATAAGTCTTTGCTACTGGCAGATTGGGTACACATCAGTGGCTGTAGCCAAGTCAGCCTTGGTGAGGGGAAGTCCATGTTGCCAAGCCATGCATAACATTCTTCCCTACCTCCATGGCCACTTTGTTCATGAGCCCATTGGGCAATGACAGGAGTATTTGGGGAAACAGGCTGAGCACTTGCTGCAGAGCAGGATATCTTATCCACTTGATTATTAAAATCTTCCTCTGTTGAAGTCACCTTCTGGTGAGCATTCATGTGGGACACAAATATTTTCATGTATTTTGCCCTTTCAGAAAGGTCTATCCACATATCTCTTCTGCAGATCTCTTTGCCACCAATTTTCCAATCAGGTTCCTTCCAATTTCCTGACCATCCAGCCTAATCATTGACAACAGCCCATGATTCAGTATACAAACACACCTCAGGCCATTTCTTCTTCCAAGCAAAATGAACAGCCAATTTCAGTGTTCAAAGTTCTGCCCACTGGGAGGATTTGCCCTTACCACTGTCCTTCAGGGATGTCTCAGAAAGGGATTGCAGTGCTGCAGTTGTTTACTTTCAGGTGTTACCTGCATATCAGGCAGAACTATATGTAAAGTGGCCTGAGTTTTCTCTTCCTCAGTCAACTGATTGTAAGGAACTACCCAAGAGGCTATAGCTGTGACCTGGGAAAGAGAAGGTAACATGTCAAGTGTGGTGACCATGGATATTTGGGTCACTTCCTCATGTAACTTATTTGTGCCAAAAGGCTGTAGCTAGATTTTTTCTAAGTTCTTGGCTAAGCTACAGGAAGTGAATTTCAAGAGCAAGCCAGGTTAGTTAGGCCAGTATTTTATTAAGGGGGTGAGGAAAGCATGGGTCCCAGGTAGGGAGGAAGGGGCTGAAAAGTGATAAAGAGAACTGATTTGCAGACTACAACTCCCCATTACAGATTACAAATGCCCAGGTTTTACTTACATGCTCATCATGGCATGGGGAGGAATGATGAGAGCAGGGTACAGAAGGCAATAACAAGGTACCAAAGGCAAGAGTAGGAACAGGCACAAGGACTGTGCCTGCTTCATTGCCTCCTCAGAGAGTTTATACCTTTATTCTTAAAGAGGTACTGAAGGATGATGGTCATTCCTGCTTCCTGCTGGTTAGGGGACTGAGAGGTTGCCCCCAAGTTAATTTGGTGTCTTTTTAAATTAAAAGGGCTGTTGTCCCCACTGCTCTCAGGCAAGGTGGCCTATTTTTATCTTATAGGCATGCTCATTAACTACTTAGAAAGTGACATTTACCAGGACCTTTAACATTTTCAATATCCTTCTGCATGTGATCTAGAATAGAAAAGATACCACCATAATCATCAGGTATATATATAGAGTAGGAGATATATGTACAGTATTTAATACTAATTAATGTACTACTCAATGCATACGTTTCTCTTTGAGCTGCAATCAATAGATTTAAGCCCCTGGTTTGCAATCCCATACATGTTATCTCTCCATGGGAGCAGACCATAATGCCAATTGTTTTTAAGTTCTGCTTACATCACTCTGGTAGTTATTGCTCCACTTGGTATGTTCTTCATACAGCCAGCATGCTGCAGCACCACTGACCCTAGAGAGAAGCTAGGAAAGTAGGCTCCGGTATTACACTGGACTGGTGCATAGCACCCTTTCGCACTCTGATACGGTGCCAGTCTGGAGGTGATATCCATTGTACATTTGGCCATTTTGAGCCATCATTGGCTGCTGCAGGAGTCTGAAACTGCAACATAGTCTCCATCAACTTCAGGAGCACAACCAGAGATGTAGTAGATACCTTTATTGTTTTAGGGGTCAGTGACAAACATAGACAATAACTCAAATGAAGAGGCAACCTGCTTGAATGCACAAGAATTTGACAATGCTGCAACCATATAATAATCTTAACTCTTAGTTAAAATTTCTAGTAAGTTTTTACTTTAAGGAGAATTCGGTACCTTTATTAAGTAAGCCACAAGAATTTTATTAGGAGCACCATTGCTAAGCCTTTCTGCATTTCTAGCAGTTGAACCAATTTCATTTGTGATTTATACATTAAATCCACTCACAAGACAGTTTTGACATTTCAAGATTATTTTAGATTACCTTTCACCCCAAATTTAATTTCCTAGGCACAAGCAAACTGAGAAAGTTAAACAGATTTCAATGTTGAACACAAAGTTAAGCACAGATTAAAACAGAAGGGAGAATTTTTACCCTTAGCATTTCTAGGAACTTTTAAAATTTTAATTGATGGCACATGAAATTTCTTATTTTCCAGGAGAGATTTAGTAACCAGTCTGGATCTTGATCCCTATTCACACCTTTTGTAGGTACAACTGAGTTTAAACTAATGAAAGTTTGAGGCCTATTTCCTCATTTCTTGAAAGATACATAACATGGCATGAGGTTTCTGGGCCTCAGATCTATGTGATCTCCTTTTTTACACTGGTTTAACTGGAATTCAGGGTCCCATACAGAGTTTGCTCTTGGCTATACTCTGGCCTTGTAGACAAGCAGCAAACAAATTTTCCCAATTCATGAGGAGAAACTCCTATGGAGAGTTTACTGGTGTGCTAGAGACCATGACCATTATTCTAGGAAGAATGAATCACTTTTTAATCAACTGACCCAGTGTTCCAGAGTACATGTCTGACTAAAACATTTATCACTTCAAGTAATTTGGAGCTGATGCTCTGGTCAGCATTCTGCAAATTTAATCCAGAGCCTTGCCAATGGGCATCCCCATGGCTAACCTAGGTCTTGGGGGATGCCTGAAAATCCCAAAGTTCAGGCCAATGCACCCAAGATGCAGTAGGAGACAATGGGAGCAATTACTCACACTAAAGTACCAGATCTGAGTTTCTGGGATGGTTCGCTGCTCTCTGAACATGAGGACCCAAGGAATTTCTTGGCGGCTGCTTAGAGTTCACTGCTCTTGTCTCTAACTGGAAGGACTGAAGGAATGTCTTGGGGGCTATTCTGGACTTGGCAGACAGACTGAATAGTTCAGATGACTTTCAAGTCAAATACTGCTCCTTCTTGGAGAAGAGGCAGAAAAAAATTTCTTCCTCTTCTTACAGAGGTCTTAAAAGCTTTCTTAGTTTTATGAGTTAACTGTCTGATAGTTTCTCATTTAGACCAGCCATCAAAAGGCCATTAAGTGATTAGAGATTAATTGTTCTAGCTTAGAGGCCATGGGGCCCTGAGGCAATAACTTCCTCACTAGCAAATGCATTTTCAGTTTCTAAGACATTTCAAGGAATTTTGCAAACCCATAATGAGAAATTCACTAGTAGGAAGTGGAAAGATTAAATGTTGATCACAGTTAACTATGTAAGGAGCTCTGGCCTGTGAACACCCTGGGAAAGGGAACCCCCACTGCATCCACCTTGGCTTTGCCTGCTGCCACTTTCCCATCACATCCCAGACCAAGTAGCTGGGTGTGATCAATAGGAAAGCAGGCCTGCAAAGGTGTGGACCCATGGGGAAGTGCAAACCCCCAGCTCTCCATCATTGCCACTGCCACTGAGGGGAGAGGGCAAGAGAAGGCAATGGCAGCCAAGCCTGAGTGTAAAGTTGGTGACTGTTAAAAAGTCTTGAAAACGTGGCTTTGCAGCACCTGGAGCTCACTGGGGAACCTCTGACGTGGCAGGGCCCTGCTTTGGGTCCCTGCCCTGTGTCCCTGCCCTCCCAGCTGGGGTCAGGCCTAACAAGCCTGGGCACATGGCATGGGTACAGAGAGTTCCTACACCCTGACCTCCTCCCTGCCAGGATTACAACCTGTGGGGCTCATAGGGAAACCCATTTAAAATGGATAACAAGAGAGAGCATTAAACAGGCTGTAATTCATAGTTTCACTCACCATTAACTCTTTTCTCCTGGCTGGCACTCCCCAAATATGTAACCAGATTTTTTCTAGGTTCTTGGCTAAGTTCTGAACTGAATTTCTAGAGCAAGCCAGATTAGTTAGGCCAGTGCTTTATTAACGAGGGGAGGGAAGAGAAATGGGAGCATGGATCCCAGGAAGGGAGGAAAGGGACTGGAACAATTTCCTTTCCCACTTGCCTTTTAAACCATTAATTATTCTGCCCCTTTGCTAATGGCAGGGGAGGATTTCCAGGTGTTTGCTGTTTTGATTGATTACACCATCCATCAATCTCCTGGGAAAGCCCAATGATAAGGTCCCTGGAGAATATCCATAGTTTCTCCTGGCTTCCATGGGAAATCTTGCTCCAAATGGGAGTTCTGGGGGTCTTCCAGCAGCCATCTTGGGGATGTTGATGTTCACAAGGGTTTTTGTTTTTGTTTTTGTTTTGCTATGCTACAGATCCTTCTATTGATTCCTTATTTTCTAGCCTGTTTCAAGGACCTACTCAAGCCCTGCCTCATGTATACCACTTCCATGTTATGATTAAGTGCTGTGTGCATGCCAAGCTTTATGGTTTGGTGGGTCAGACAATACCCAGCACATGATAGGCAACTCAGGTCTCACGGTAACTTGATGGCCAACAGTTGACCATTCAGTCTCAACTAAAGCACACTGTCTAATTTAGCAAGCCAAAAGCTGTTTCTCAAAAGTAAAATAGTTATCTGCACAGGATGGCAGGGCTTTACTACAAAATCTCAAGTATGCTTCCTTATGGGTCACTTTGTACTTCTTTTGGGGGCTTATGATTTTAGTCTAGTAAAGGTCTCAAAGGGAAGAGAGGTGGTGGGAGTGGATAAGGAGGAGAAGGATTAGAAATATCTTGCAAGCTACTGACCTCAGGGCATTCCTTTGAATTTTTGTCTGGTGAGACAATATTCATCTCTTCAGGCAGGGATTGGATTGTGGACTCCTCAGGGCAGGGTGGAGATTAGGCAGTGCAGGTGAGAGTTTGGCTGGTACAAACCTCAGGGATGGGAGGAGGTCTAGACACCCTGGGATAGGCTGGAGCTTGACATTGTGTGGTCTCCATAGGGGAGACCATTACAGGTTTATTTTGCAAAGTCTCAGCAGAATTTAGGGTTTCTCTGTCCCCACTGATATTATCATCACCCATATGTCTCCATTTCAGCCTTCAGGGTTCCACTCCTTTTCAACCATCAGCAGACACCCTGAAAGTTTGAGATTTTACGTTCTGTTGTAACTCTGCTACTCATACAATGAAACTCTGAATCTGGTTTTCAAAGCTCTAAAGTCTGTTCCTGTATGTAACAAGATTTTCTTTCATAGTATGCATAGAAATTTTCACATCACTCATGCAGCATTTAAGTTGCAAATTCAAAGCCTTTAGCTCATCCCTTTCTTTTGTAACTGTGTCCAGAGTATTTAGGAACAGCCAGCCAACATCATAGCTTTTGAGTTCACAAAACTCTGTTAAAGTGTTGAAAACACTCTCACCCAGATCCTTGCCTCTTACAAGCATGGAAGCAGTCAAATCCAGTGGTGGTATTTTGCATATCTCCATTACCAACTGACACTATGGACTGCCAGTGTCCTCTTGATTATTGGAAAGGGAATCATCGATGCCCTTGAATCCAATCACAGTAGAGAGCCAATTGCAAAAATGCCAGAACCACTTCAGAAATCCAATTTTTGAGATTCTGTTTCCCAAGAACCACTTTTGGTACCAAGCAGTATTTGTCAGGGTTCTCTAGGGAATCAGAACCAACAGGAAATATCTGTAAATAGTAAGGGATTTTATAAAGTTCTGTCACACAACTGTGCGGATGCACAAGTCCAAATTTTGCAGGGCAGGCTGCAAACCAGATGCTCTGATGAATGTCTTTGATGAGTACCTAGGAGACATTGAAAGCTCAGAATTCTCTCTCTGAATGCTGAAATCACTTCCTCTTTTAAGGCCTTCAACTGATTAGATAAGATATCACTCATAGCTTATGGCAACCTCCTTGGTTGATTGTAGATGTAGTCAGCCATCTATGCAATCAACTGATGATTAATGTCCATGAAATGTCCTTGTATTACAGTTATCCCAGTGATTGCTTGTCCAAAAACCTAGGTGCCATTACCTGGCCAAGCTGTCACATTTGTTTAACCATCACATGTACTCTGTCTTGATCTCCCTCAACTCAGTTACTTTTCCTATTCTGCCAAGGTCACAGCATTTATCCTGACAGTTTTAATCATGTGTTTACTAATTTGGCTCACACAGAGCATGTTCTCCCTCTGAGTGTGCAGCCTATACTAGTTGAGGTATAATGAGTATTTTGGAATGAATTAACAAATGAGTGACTGAATGAATGTATGGTAGTGAGCCAGAGGTTGAGAAGTAAGAGAGCATAGCAAAATTTTGGAACTGTAAGTTTTTTCATATGCTTTCAATAATATTTCCTAAACTGAATTCCTTGAAATGTTAATAGGTATTCAGTGAAAAACAGGAGTTCAGTATACAAATTTTATCTTCTCTATTCTTTTCTTGGATATTCTCAATGCCCATCACTGTGTTTAAATCCATTTCTCCACTTTTGCAAACTTGTTTGACCGGTATTTTATTAATATATTGCGGGAGTGCTCCTTAGAACCCTGTTTAGAATATGCTGCTCTCTAGTGTAAGATAGTTGGCAGGTGATCTGGAGAAGTAGATCATGGCCAGCCCATGAGATTTTGGTTCTACATTGCTGAGGAACTTGAATTTCATTGTTCAGACTTCAAAACTTACTAAATGATTTTAGATAAGGAACATTTTGAATTTTATAAATATCCTAGCAACAGTATAGAGGATAAATTTCAGGGAGGCCAGGGTAGAAGCATAGAAACTACTTCAAAGTTTGTGGCAATGATTCAGGGTATCAGTGGTGAACTCTTGGGAAAAGTCTATGATAAAAGAAATGGGGAGGCAAGGTGAAATTGAGAAAACATATTTTGAAAGTAGTGTTTATGCATCTTTGTGACTAAATATATTGAAGAATAATAGAGTGGAAAGTATGAAGGCCACCTTCCAGTTTATGGCTTAGAGAATTTGACAGGTGGTGGTGACATTTATCCTGAAAAGAAAGCAGGTGGCATAACTGTGGGGTAACAGTTTTAGTTTGATGTACCTATGAAAGTGCAGTCAGATATTCATACCTGGGACTCAGATATGGGCTAGATATGAAGAGTAGAGCCACTGGCATATCAATTGATTTGAAGCCATAGGTTTGGATGTAGTCACTCAAATAGAGTATGTTGAATAAGAAATAAAGTGGGCAGAAGATTGAACCTTGGGGAATATCTAAGGGGTTAACAGAAGAAGAGGACACTGAAATGTAAGAAAAAGAGAATTAGGAGGGAAAACCACCAGAAAAATATGGGGAAGCCAAGATGGTGGAAGGGAGAGAATATAATAAAATCTACAAAAATTGCTGCAAAATCAGAAAGGAAAAATAAAGAATAATAAAGACAGTAAAGTGGCCATTGCATATGAGAAATTGGATGTAATTGAGAACACCCTTAGGAGAGTAATTTTAGTGGAGTGGATGGCTAGGTTTTGGCAAGTTCAAGATCACAGTGGGTTGAAAGAGGGACCAATGGGGAGAGAGAATGCATATGACTGTTCTAAGAAGCTTAATTCTGAAAGGAGGGCAAAGAAGAGGGCAGTAGGAGGTGAGGGCCTTCAGCAAAGCTATTTTAGTATTGGGTGATACTTAAAGAGAACCCATGCTTATATGCCAATTGGAAGCCAGAGAGAGGGAGAGGGTGTCTTCTAAGGGGATTGACAAGATTGTTGAGGCAACCTTAAGAAAAAGTAGAATGAATTCCGTAATTATTCAACAAATGTATATATGAAAGTTCCACACCCCAATAAAAGAAAATCTATTTTTAAAGATCTCATGGACCTGGTATACAAATGACTCATAAAATAAAATGGAGGAAAACTGGAAACCTTTGAAAGGAATAACCAAAGGTTATTCCTCTACTCAAAAGGAAATCAGACCAGGAAAAAAATGACAAATAGAAAACATAATCTATGAATGGAAATTTAAGGAAGAAAACTTCAAAATAACCTTGGTACAAACAAAAGTGTACATTACAAAAAATAATAACAATTGAATATATTACATAAACTTGCCAAAGCCACAAAGCTAACCAATATTCCCAGGAAAATTCTTGGTCTTATATTGTGAAACATACTTGTATTAATTAAAATAAATAATCAAATGATATAATCCCCTACCTTAAGAAGTTAAAAGAAATACAATAAAATATTGATGAAAGACATAGAAGGGAATTAATAGAGAGAAGCAAGAAATGAATCATTAATAAATATAAAAAAGACAAGAAATAGCCACAATCAAGATCAACATGCCTAATACTTTCTATAATTAAAACACTTCTGTATCTGCACAGTCCATTACAGAAGTGCCTATCAGACATTTGAAATTTGACTAGAACTTCCAAAGAACTAAATTTTCAGTATTATTTCAATTTAATTAATTAAAATTTGATAGCCACAGGTGGCTAGTGTTGACAATATTGAAGAGAAAAGATATAGACTCTTGGAGGAGGCAATTAAAAGCAATAGAATAGATTCAAGATAAAAATGGACGAAGGACACAAATAGTCAAAATAGGAAATGAGTATGTTGAGGCAAAATTTGACACAAGAAAATGTAAGATGTTGTTTTGATATAAAAAAAGTTTGAATATTATCAGGATTGAAAAAGTACAAGTAAATAAGGTTTGTTCACATCTACTGATTGGAGAAGTCATCAGAAGACAAAATTGGAGGACATGGTGAGGTCAACTGTATTCTGAGACAGGTTGCAAAGGAAAGCAGTGCTTTGCTCTTCTCCCAAAGTTCAGGTTCTCCTTCACAAGGGAAATATAATTTCTGTTTGTATTCCCTTAAAATGTTCAATAAAGATAATAAAGGATTTTTTCAGGGGTCACACCGTGATTATACAGATGATAATCCTACTTAGTGCTTCATTCTCTGGGGCACACACTGCTCTTCTTGATTGGATTACCAAGTACAAAATTATAATCCTCATATGATGTTGGATATGTAAGATCATTGTCAAGGTCAGTTTTGAAAATTCATTCATTTCTTTATTAATTCATAAATCCTTTTGCCTGTGTTATGTGTACTTGTAAACCCCAGACCCTGGAGATTCAGCAGGGAATCTAATACATTGGGTCTCTACAGAAAAATGCCTGGAAGTCTCTAAAATAAATCTGGAAATAAAATTAAGAGGAAGATGAATAATACAAACATTTTCAACATGCATAATGAGGTGAGAAATATAAAACCAGTTATTCAGATAAATAATGGAAGATGAGAGTTATAGGGTAGAGATCACATAGTACTCTCTAGATGAGGATAAAAATGTATATAAACATCTTAAGGAAAATTGGAAGCCAATTTTATGCTGTTTTATAAAATAACTTTCTATAGATTTTCTTGCCTAGTCACCATTTTAATTTTATTATTTTTCATTTTTTAAAGATTTATTTATTTTTAATTCCCCCCTGAGATGGCTCCCTCAACTGTCTGCTCATTGTCTACTCACTGTTTCTGCTCATCTTCTCTAGGAGACACTGGGAACTGAACCCAGGGCCTCCCATGTTGGAGTTGAGTGCCCAACTGCCTGAGCCATACCCACTCTTTGGGTATACCAACTCTCAGGGTTGTGTCATCTGCTGGTTGTGTCATCTGCTGATTGCAGCATCTGCTGGTTGTGGCATCTGTTGGTTTCAGAGTCTGCTCATTGCAGCAGTTGCAGTGTCTGCTGGTTGTGGCATCTGCTGGCTGCAGTGTCTACTCACTGCAACAGCTGCTTGTTGCAGCATTTTATGCTTGTTTTTGATAATGGGAAATGTGTTAGTTTGCCAAAGGGCTGCTGATGCAAAGTACCAGAAATGGGTTGGCTTTGATGAAGGGGATTTATTAGGGGTAAAAGCTTTACATGGTTTGGGCCATGAAAAGTCCAAACTAAGGCACCATTAGAGACACTTTCTCACCAAAGTCAGCTGCCACATGTTGAAGTAAGATGGCCACCTATCTTCTGCTGAGATTTGAACTCAGCAGACAGCAATGAGGTATAGGGCTTATCTCTTTCCAGGCCTCCTATATCAGTTTCAGCTGTTCCACTTTCTTCTGGAGTACAGCTGTAAGCTATATGGCATATAGCAGGACTAGTCTCCTTTTTAGCTGCTCCATGGGCCCAGCCCATAAATCAATTTATAAAGATGGGATGAGATTAGTGGTTATGTAAATATGAGGAAGGAATGCTAAGGGATGTGGAGCCTTTCTTTTTGGAGTAATGAATTTGTTCTAAAATTTTTGAGATGATGAATGTATAACATTGTGATTTTACTAAAAGCCATTGATTATACACTTTGGATCAAATAGCGAGAAAAACTGGCTATTTACAGTGGGAAAAGCATACAGAGATTGAGAGGTGAGAAATTTTTTGTTTGTCTGTTTTTTATTTATTATTATTATTGAAATAATGAAAATGCTCTAATAATGACTGAAGTGATGACTGCACAAATATGTGATTATACCAAATACCATTGATTATACACTTTGGATGAATTGTATGCTTCATTAATATGTACCAATAAAATTGATGTGTTAAAAAAAGTTGATTCCTCAATTCCATTGTTTCACAGTTTATGGAAGTTTTTAGGACTGTTTTAGTTAATTGGGTAGAATGCCAAACTGTGGACACCGTGGAAGCTAGTGTTCAGAAGGCCTCTACTACTACATGAGAGTGAGATTGAATCATGGACTTCCACCCTGATGTTTCCATTATTCTGCTGCTTGACTGCTGTTACAGTTTTTCCCATCTTTACATCCCAGTTGTTGAAGAAGTGCACTGCACCTAATAATAAAGTCTATGGCTTCTGCCTTCACCTGCTCTATACTGTGCAAATCTACAAAGACATGCGTAACTGCAATATTTTCTACAGTGAGGTTACTACACAAAGCTTCTTCACACATGACCTTCAGCAGTTCCAGGGCATATTTGTCTGCAGCTGCCAACAAGTTGTCAGCCATTTTATCAAGTTTTGGTGCTTTCCCTGTATAAAATGAATCTCATCATTTCCTTGAAAACCTCAGGGACTACATCACTTATTTCTACCTGATTCTTTTTGCTTTCTTCCATTTCATGTTCAAAAATTGCATTCAAAACTTTGAAGCCAGCTCACAAAATAATGTAAGCTTCTCATCTGGTAAAGGACCATTAGCTTCACCAAGCAAAAAATCCCTTCTAATGAATTTTTAAAAACTCCAGTCTTTCTCCTGTACAAATTGATATGCTCTTTGACTTACACTGCATTTTTTCATTGAGACCAGATGAAAATTTTGAACTTTTTAACACTTCACCCATTTTTTCTCAACAAAAGTTATTAATGGTCCACATGCAGGAAAATTTGACTACTCTAACCTGTGTATAATGCCAGCTTTCAGCTATAGGACCAGCAGCCATCTCTCTAGGTAGAGCTGGGGTGGGTTCCCGAGGCATTGACACTGTATGGCACTCTTTTAGGATTTATGCAGTTTCCCACACAGTTGAGAACTTTACCTGGATGAGGGGATAGTGGACAGCCCTGGAGGTGACTCCTCTGCAAGCCCGAGACTGTGCGGACCAAGGTGTTGGCATTGAGTCCCTGTGGCAGTTCTCTCCACCAAGCCACATCCCTCCTTCCTTCCCAGCTCACCCTTCTTCCTCCAGATAAACAAAACTGCCACCAGGGCCCACAGCCTTCACAGCTCCCACCACTATGCAACTTCCTGCCCCCGTTCCCCCATCTCCAGCCATTCCAGTCTCTGGATTTTGAGTTGTAACTCCTTATTTCCTTTTACTTTGCCATTTTAATTTTATTTTTCTCTGAATATGGGCTCATTTTGGCATTAAAAAGAGACACAAGAAAATAAATGTTTAAAAAATTTTTGACTATTGTTTATACTCACATTTATACATTAAAATGTATATGTTTTGGGACTATATAGCATAGTGAAATCTCATGTGAAATATGATTATGGATAATATTGCATATATAGAATGTTTTTACAAAGTATAAGTACAAATAAACTAGAGAGAGGGAAACAGAATAGCAGTTATGTATGGTACAGGAAGCATAAAGACATTGAGAGGTAATGAGGTGTTTTTTGTTTTATTATCATTATTGGAATAATGAAAATGCTCTAGGAAATGGTTGAAATGAATGAACAACTATGTAATTTTACCAAATACTATTGATTCTACACTTTGGATGGATTTATGCTTTATTAATATGTATCTATAAATTTAATTTGTTAAAAATGTATATGATTTATATTCCAAAGAAAATTTTATTTCTTTGAATAAAATATCATGCAGTTACCCTACTTTTGCATAACTACACATTTTTAATGTGAAATTCACATAAAATAAATTTAACCATTTTAGAGAGTACAATCAGCGGCATTTATTAAACAATGTTGTATATCAACTTTATCTAGTTCCAGAGCATTTTCATCACTTCCAAAGGAAAGCTCATACCCACAAAAGAAGCCACTCCCCATTCCACACTCCCCTCAACCACTAACAGCCATGAATCTTATTTCTGTCTCTATGGATTTACCTATTCTGGATATTGCATATAAAAAGAACCTTTAACACATTACACCTTTTAATCTGGTTTATTTCACTTATTACATTTTTGAGATTTGCCAATATTATACCTTGTGCCAATACTTCATTCCTTTTAATGGTTGAACAGTATTCCAATGTATGGATAGAAGATATTTTGGATATGCATTCATTTGATGATAGATATTTGGCTTGTTCCCACCTGTTGGTAGTTGTGAATAGTGCTACAATGAACATTTATGTACAATTATTTGAGTATCTATTTTCACTTATGGGAGGTATAAATCAAGGAGTAGGATTTCTGGACTGCATGCTAACTCTGTGTATAATTTATTGAGGAACTCTCCAAATATTTTCCACAGTGCTGGCCCCATTGTGTATTCCCACCTTCAGTGTTCAAGGATTCCAATTTGTGCATATCCTCACCAACAGCTACTTTAGATTTTCAAAAAAACTATAACCATCCTAGTGGGTGTGAAGTGGTGTCTCAATGTAGGTTTTTCCTCATTCACAGGATAATTTCATTTTTATTGTTTAAATAGCTGATTTATAAATCCAGCTAGTGAGCAGTAATTTCATAATTTTAATTTGAATATCTGCAATAACATTTTGATATTTCCTCACTGTGAATTGATGCACAATGCTTAGAACAGCTTTATTATATTTGGTCTTTAAGTAAATAAAAATGTTTTAAAATTCCCTAAATGTACTATTTTGAACCATTTCATTCCAAGAAAATCCCAGATTTCTCTCTCTTTAAAAATAAAATAAAATACCAAAATAACTGCATTTAGATAGATAACATTATGATGATAACATTAAAAAATGCACAATAAGGCCAAAGCCCTCTTTCTACTCTCATGGCTGCTCAGCCCTAACCCCCAGAACACTCAGGAAAGGTGAATGCTCTTCCTCCTGAGTTGTGAGGGCTGAAGCTAGGCCAGGCCTCCCGCTGCCCACACACCTTGGTTTCCTTTCCTCTCACTTTTATTTTCTGGAGGAGAGATGTCAGATTTAGTTCAAATTCAGTTTGGGAAGGTCAAGGAAGATTTCCTATTGCAAATCAGAAGACAACCTAGATGGTTCAAATATTCAGCTGCAGGGCACCTGGTTCCAAGGACAATCACTGACATGCAGCTACTGCTCCACTGGGCAGCAGCGGCTCTTACTGCAGGAAGTGATGGAGAGCAGTAAGTGGAACCCTCAGACATGCTCATGGGGGTGAGCTGCTGAATGTCCCAGGAGTGGGGTGATTCCACCTAAAATAGCCAAAGACCATGGAAAGGCCTTGTGTCTGCATTTGAAAAGAGAGTTTGATAAAAGATTGAATCTTTTTTCTAAATGTGTCATTTTAAACATACACAATATTTAGCGAGACTTATTTTACTTAGGAGTGGAGAATTATGCCATGGACATAGTCAAAACAGAGAAACAACAAAAAGTAGCAAGAAAGAGAAATGGTTTAGTGAAGCTTTGTGTGTTCCCACAGTTCCTTCCCATGGCCCCACCTCTGTCCTCAAGGTACCTGCAGTGAGGACGCTGGTGCCATGGTAGATAGAGGCGAGGAAATTCATCAGGCAACTGCTCCACCATGACCCACTGTGGGAGTCAAAGGAGTTTCATTTGAACTTTAACAGGTCAGACAAAAGTCAAACTTTCCATAGGTTGAAAACAAACAAAAACTACATTATTTCTTTTTTCCAAATAAAATTTCACATAAGAAGTACTGTGTGATTCCATTTTCCAGAGTAGAAATGGAGTGATTTGAAATGTCAGACCTCATTTTTTGTAAAGAAAGAAAAGTACAACTCAAAATATTCTAATTCCACATGTGAATAGCAAAGTACTGTCTGCCTTTCAGGGCCTGTGGTAGTGGGTCCCAGAAGGCAGTGTGTTTAGGTGGCTCCAGCCCATTCCCTGCAAGGATCCTTGCTCCAGCCATGGGTGCCTTTCAGGAGATGCTCAGTCTCAAGGAGGGAGCTGGAGCTTTACTGTATTTCAAAGCTGAGCCCTCAAAAGTGGCAGCAGGGAAGTGTCTGATGGAAGGAGACCACGGCCCTGGAACAAGGTTTATTTTGTGGTTTTTTCAAGTGTGATTTCTACTTTTAAATTCAGAAGTTTTAAGGCCCCATGAGTTTTGTGTGTTCAATGCTGAGAGGTAAAATCCAAGCACAGGTCCCCCCACCAGGTGAGACCCTTCTACGTGTGTCAAGTGAGTGCAAATGTCTCCTTTTGGCACCACAACGTTGGTATTTGTTAAAGTAGGTGATTCCCAGGGTCTGGTTTTGGATGTCCTTTGACTGCATGTGGTGTGTTCACCTTCATGGCAATGACAATGCACTCACCATCCACTGTTTTGATCTGCTTCAGTTCTGGCTACTACAAATGGCTAGGATAATGATGCTTCATGGGCAGGGAGGCTGATGCCAAGATGTGGGTCATAGGCATGTGCAAAGGGCTTGCAGCTGAATTGTTCCCCCGGCCATGGCCTGTGGTGGTGATGGGCATAATGTGAGTTCCATTCTGAGGTACAGTTTTTATAGGGATCTGGTGCTGGCCATGAGTGCCTGCTGCTGTATGGTGACTTTCTGGACAGGGGTAACCCACACTTTCTGAACCACCTGGACAGTGGCTCCCAGGTAGGCCTGGACAATTGTAAGGATAGGATCTACTTTTACTTTTACTTCTCTGTTGTCTCTGTTCCCTTGTGTCTGCTTCCAAAGGGAGGACCACAGCCATGTGGGTCACCATGGCCTGGCTGGCCACAGCCTTCTTGTTTGTGGGGCCAGCCCAGCCATCTTGGGAGATGGCACCACTGACACCTGGTGGAGCATGTTGACCATCTGCACGGTGGGCTGCTGGGAAGGTGCAGCTGCCACTGGGCAGGTAACAATCTTTAGGGCTGGTGGCAGTTGCTGCTGTACCATTATCAAAACTGGCTGACCAGAAAGTGAGAAACTGGGGGCTCTGGGTGAACAGTGCTTCTTGGATGACAGCAAGTTTGTGCTGAGGAGCACCAGGCTTGGGTTCCAGGGTGGCTGGCGAACCTTCCCATGAGAGGCTCTCAGGGGTCTGCATGCCACTGGAGTAGGCAGTCAGTGCTCCAGCATGATTGGGACAGGCTGGAGCACTTCTAGAAGGCAGTGGTCCCAGGGGCATCCAACAGCAAGGCCCACCCCTAGGCTGCCTCTTCCTAAAATTCTGCTCTATTAATCTGATCTCAGAGGCAGTGTCTATCCTCCAGAAAAAGCCTATGCCTGGTTCTTCCTGGGAGCATGGTACTTTGATGAAATAATAATTAGAGAGAGATTGTGGTGAATTGAATTCTGCCAGCCTCTACCCACAGTCCTGTAGTAGGGTAATTTGCAGTGATGTCTGTATAAATTCCATGTAGGGTGAGCTCTTTATCTGGAGCCATCATAACTGCTTGTACTAATTGTGCATAGGAACAAGGTGGCATTGAATCATCTTTTGCACTATCTCCTCCTGAATCTTCCTTTTCATTTTCTGGCTGTGGGTTGTCAGCAGTTAAATTGAGGTCAGGGTATAACATGGCCCATTTTGTACCCAGAAGACCCCACTCCATGGGGGGCAGAATGAGCAGGAGTTTGCAGCACTGATGGTTCCCATGGTGGAGGCAGGGACCTGCTCAGGTGGGCCAAGTGTCTGAAATGTGAATGGTCAGGGATGAGATCTGGGGATGAATGGCAGCACCAGTGCCTTTGGTATCTCTCACCCCTCCCTCCTCTCACTGGATAGCATGGTGAACATGATCTGGAAGTTTGTGTTGGGAAACCTGAACATGTACATGTGTGGCAGGTGCAGCAGTGGAGCCCACATTGTCCATGAACATGCCTTTCTTGTAAGGCAGCACAGGTAGAAGTAGCCACTGGCACCTGCTTCCACCCAGACCTGTGTGGGTGGGTTGGGGGCAGCCTTGCCATGGCCTCTGCCACCCTGTGGCATGGTAATATCGAGGTGGCACCTAGAGATGAAACTCTAATGGCCCATGCTCACATCCAGTGAGCCCTGCAATGAATTGTGCTCAAGGGTCACAGAGCACTTCTTGATCAGGTACATGAACTCTTGGCCCTCTAGCTGCACCATGGACCAATTATCCAAGTGGGACCCACCACTACCACAGTCTAGGGGCTGGATCCCATGTCTGACAGTGCTGCCATGCACCGAGGATTGAGCACCTAAATGTACTTTTTTGGGCATATTTTTTGATATACTTTATTTTTTTTAAGATACTTAGATTACATAAATGTTACCTAGAAAATATACGGTATTCCCATGTGCGTTGTTCCCTACCCCACCCACATTTTCCCACATTATCATCCTTCATTAGTGTGGTACATTTGTTACAATTGATGAACACATTTTGGAGCATTGTGACTAAGCATAGATTATATTTTACATTGTAGATTATACTCTATCCCACACAATTTTGTAAGTTATGGCAAGATGTATAATGGCCTATATCTGTTGCTGCAATATCATTCAGGAAAATTCCCAAGTCCTAAAAATGTCCCCATAATACACCTGTTCTTCCCTCTCCCTCCTCTCAGCCTACACTCTATCCTCCAGTGATAGAGTAATAGGCAGCCTCTATTACTGCTGCCATATCAATGATAGAAGTTCTTCCATGGCTAGAATTACAATAAGTCTATACGAGTCCTTTGTTCATTCCCAAATCCTGATGATTCTGGAATGGTGATGTCCATTCCACCTCTAACAGAAAGGGGGCTGAGATCTCATGGGGCAGATGGATGTGACTATCTTGCTTGCAGTTGCATACTCTGTTCCTTTGGATGGTCATTGTCCATCATCGTCTTCTTATTAGGTGTCCTGGGTGAGTCCAATGAACTGAAGAGTAGGTGTTGTAACTGTTGAGATTCAGGGCCCAGCTGGCACATGGACAGCACAAAGATTTAAGTCTCTTGGACATACACCTATAAAATCTAGTACTAACTAAGGGTTCAAATAGAAGGGACAGAAAAGCCATGTGTAGAGAAACCACAACTGAGTCCAACTCTGTCACACTGGATAGCATAAGTTCCAAAGTAGCACCCATTGGCAGGGAAACAAACTCTTGAGCTGTCTGCCCTGTCTGTAGTGTCTGGATATCTCTAGAGTCCTCAGGAGCCCTGTTATGTGAATCAATAGTTACTTTGGCAGTCAATGAGATCCTACTGAGATATACATAAGCATAAACTCTGGACTGACCTTCCAACTTACTTTGAAGTCTCTTAGCCATATAAACTCATTTGTCTTTAACTTTTACCCCTTTTGGTGAAGGTCCTTTTCCTGTTGCATTGATAGCTGGTGCTTGGTAGTAATTCCTCAATGCCAGGGATGCTCATCCCCAGGAATCATGTCCCACACTGGGGGGAAGGCAATGTGTTTATATGCTGAGTTCAGCTTAGAGAGAGGCCACATTTGAGCAAAAAAGGAGGCTTTCAGGAGGTAATTCTAAGGCACCCTATAATACTAGGCTAAGTTTCAATTTCAAAAGTTAAGTTTCATAAATACAGTCATCAATATCAAAGGCCCATCAATGGACCATCCTCCTTCACTAGTCACTGCCCCTGTACTTGGGAAATTCTTGCTGTGACATTAGAGAATGTGGCAGAGACCCCAGGATGGGAATTTGATAATCTTTTGCTTGTTGAGTGAATCTCCACCCAACATGAAAACTCCCCACGAATATTGAAAACATTTTTATGCCTTACCTGTATGCCCCAGGTGAACCTCTGCCCATGCATTGCTGATCACTGACACCCTACACCAAGGATCCTCTGCTGTCACAGTTGTGACCCTTCTGTGATCCAAAACTTCTTCAAAAATGAAGCCAACAGAATAACCAAATACAATTAATAAGAAAATGAAATAAGAATGAAGGTTTTAAAAATAAGTAACATAAAATTTTTAAAAATTTGGAAAAATAAAGAATAATGAGAAAAATATTTTTAAAAAATTTGACATTATGTTTTCCATCTCAGTAAGATCTGTTGTCTTGTATGTACAATGATATTTGATTCCATTTATTCCACCAGTTTCTTATTTTTTTTTTCATTTTCTCTTAAAAGAAACTTTAGGTTACAGAAAAGTGATATTCAGAATATAGGGGATTCCCATAAACTCAAAATGCTCCCCCACTCTCCCTTTCCCCTATTAATAACATTTTACATGTATGGTACATTTGTTAAAATTGATATAAAAATATTGAAACATTGCTACTGTTCATGGTCAATGATTTACATTATGGTTTACATTTTGGACAATACACTTGTATAAATTTTGATGAAATTTAACTTGGCTTGTATCCATCATTGCAAGATCATGTAGTACAATTCCATTGCCCCCAAAATGCCCCATGTTCCATCTATTCTATTCCTCCCTCCCCCTCCCTCAGTACCCATGGCAACCACCAAGCTTCACTCCTTGAAGAACAAGATTCATAGTTACTTGCAACAACATTGAAGACTTGACATACTGGCATGTCCTCCCCTATTAGGCACTGCCTATGCTCTCAAGAGACATTCACCCCTTTATTTAAGAACATAACAGGACTACCAGGTTGGGATTCCAACACCTTCCCACTCATTACATGAGTCTCTACCCACAGATACTACCCACTATGACAAGAGGAACACACACACTCTCTAGAGGCCTGCCTCAGGTAAGCCCTGTCTTGCATGTCCCCCAAATGCAACACCCTAACCAGTAACCCTCCCCTGCCATATTTGCCAAAAAAACGTTCACAAAGTTGTAGATTCAACCACAAACCTACAAATCCTCAGAGTTTATCTCCTCCCTCCCCAAAGCTTCCCTCAAGTTCCATGGACAGTCCAACCCACCTGTCCCACCCTGCTACCCTCAAAAACTAGCCTTGCCCAACCCAATAGCATCACTGCACCACTGTCAGGCCCATCCACTGAACATTTACGTCCTTCCACTTTATCATAGAATTTGTCTATATGGAGATTGGCTCGCAAACTTCTTCCTGTATACTGTAAACCTATCTTCCAGACTCTAGCTATGTGAGTCTGTTCATGTAATATTTGTCCTTCAGTGCCTGGATTGCTTCACTCAACATAAGGTCTTCAAGATTCATCTATGTTATCACATGTGTTAATTCTGTATTCCTTCTTACATCCGTGTAAAATTCCTTTGTATGTATATACCACAATTTGTTTATCCATTTATCTGTTGGTGGATATTTGGGTTGTTTTCAACTTTTGGCAATAGAGAATAAGGCCATTATGAACATTGGTGTGCATATATCTGTTCGTGTCCCTGCTTTAAATTCTTCTGGGTATATACCAGTAGTTGAATTGCCGGATCATATGGCTGTTCTATATTTAGCTTCCTGAGGAACCACCAAACTGTCCTCCACAATGGCTGCACCAGTCTACATTCACACCAGCAGTGGATAAGTGCTTCTATTTCTCCACATCCTCTCCAACACTTGTAGTCCTCTGTTTTTTTAATAGTCACCAGTCTAATGGGTATAAGATGATATCTCATTGTAGTTTTGATTTGCATTTTCCTGACAGTTAGTGATGATGAGCATCTTTTCATGTGCATTTTAGCCATTTGTATTTCTTCTTTGGAGAATTTTCTATTCAAATCAATTGCCTGTTTTTTAAATGGGTTCTTTGTGTTTTTATTTTTGAGGTGTAATATTTCTTTATTTATGCTGGATATTAGGCCTCTATCAAATATATGCTTACCAAATATATTCTCCCATTGATTAGGCTGCCTTTACACTTTCTTGAAAAACTCCATTGAGATGCAAAAGTTTTTAAATATGAGGAGGTCCCATTTACCTATTTTTTCTTTTGTTACTCATGCTTTGAGTGTAAAGTTGATGAAACCATTTCCTAAGACAATCTCCTGTAGATGTTTTCATAAATTATTTTCAAAGATTTTTGTGTTCTTGGCTCTAATATTATGATCTTCAATCCATCTTGACTTAATTTTTGTATAAGATGTGAGAGAGCTTTGATATTGATTTCTCATGGCTTTCAAGGTATAGGATCATATCATCTGCAAATCATGAAATTTTTACATATTCCTTTCCAATTTGGATGCCTTTTATATCTTTTTCTTGCCTAAGTGCTCAAGCAAGTACTTCTAATGCAGTGTTAAATAAGAGCAGTGACAGTAGACATCATTGTTTTGCTCCTAATGTTAGAGGGAAAGCATTTAGAATTTCACCATTGAATATTATGTTAGCTGTGGATTTTTCATACACACACCCTTTATCATGTTGAAGAAGTTTCCTTCTATTCTTATCTTTGAAGTGCTTTTATCGGGAAAGAGTGTTGTATTTTTTCAAATGCTTTTTCTGCATCTATAGAGAAGATCATGTGATTTTTTTCATTCAATTTCTTTAATGTGTTTTATTACAATGATTGGTTTTCTTATGTTGAACCATCCTTGCATACCAGGGATGAAATCCACTTGGTCATGGTGTATAATTCATTTGGTATGTTGAGGAATATAAGTAGCAAGTATTTTGTTGAGGATTTTAGCATCTAGGTCCATTAGAGAGATTGGTCTAAAGTTTTCCTTTCTTGTGGCATCTTTGTTTGGCTTTGTTATTAGGATAATATTGGCATCATAGAATGAGTTAAGCAGTGTTCCCTCCTGTTCTAATTTTTGGAAGAATTTAAGAAGGATTGGAGCTATTTATAGTTCTTTCCAGAATGTTTGGAAGAACTCATCTCTGAAGCTGTCTAGTCCTGGGCTCTTCTTAGTTGGGAATTTTTTGATGACTAATTCTATCTCATTATTTATGATTGTTCTGTTGAGCTCATCAATTTCTTCTTTTGTCAATGTAGGCTGCTTGTTTGTTTCTAGGTTTCTTCCATTTCCTCTAAATTGTTCATCTTCTTGGCATACAAGTTTTAAAGTATCCTCTTGTGATACTCTTTATTTCTATAGGGTCAGTGTTGATATTCTTTTTCTCATTTTTTATTTTATGTGCTTGCATTTTCTTTCTTTTTTTCTTTGTTAGTCTAGCTGAGGGTTTGTCAATTTTATTAATTTTTTCAAAGAACCAGCTCTTGGTTTCATTTTTTCTAGTGATTTCTTATTCTCAATTTCATTTAGCTCTGCTCTAATCTTTTCTATTTCCTACTTTCTACTTACTTTGGGGTTAATTTGTTGTTCTATTTCTAATTCATCCAGGTGTGCAGTTAGGTCTTTAATTTTAGCTCTTCTTTTTAAATATAGTCATTTATGGCTATGAATTTCCCTCTCAGTGCAGCTTTTCCTGCAACCCAATAGACTTTGATACATTGTGTTGCCATTTTCATTCATTTCAAGGTAGTTACTGATTTCTTTTGCAATTTCCTCCTTGAACCACTGATTGTCTAAGAGTGTTGTTTAGCTTCCATATCTTTCTGCCTAATCTGCTTCTCTGCCCATTACTGACTTCCAGCTTCATTCCATTGTGGTCAGAGAAATTACTTTGTGTAATTTCAAACTTTCTGAATTTATTGGCAGTTGTTCTGTGGCTTAGTATGTGGTCTATCCTGAAGAATGATCCATGTGTGCTCAAGAATGTATATCCTGCTGTATTTGGGTGTAATGTTCTGTATATGTCTATTAGGTCCAGATCCTCTAATTTATTATTCAAAGTCTGTTTCTTTATTGATCCTCTGCTGAGATGTTATTTCTAATGGCAATAATGGTGTATTAAATTTCCCCACTATAACTGCAGAGGTATCTATTTCTCAACTTAGTTTTTCCAGGTTTGCCTCATGTATTTTGAGGTACCTTGATTTTGTGCATTAATATTTATGAATGTTCTTTCTTCTTGATACATTATCCCTTTTATTAATATATAGTGTCCTTCTTTGTCTGTTACAGTAGTTTTGCATTTAAAGTCTGCTTTGTGATATTAGTAAAGCTTCTCCTGCTCTTTTCTGATTACTATTTACACATACAAAAATTGTTTTCTAACCATTCACTTTCAGCTTCCTTGCATCCCTGGGTCTAAGGTGGGTTTCTTGTAGACAGCAAATACATGGGTCATATTTCCTTATCCATTCTGCCAATGTGTATCACTTTATTGGGGAGTTTCATTCATTAATATTCAATGTTATTGCTGTCAAGGAATTACATGCATTAGCCATATTTTCTATAGCTTTATTTATGCCATATTTTGTTTTTATTTCTCTTTTTATCTTTGTAGTTATTCTTACACTCTCCTTGATCTCTCTCTCTCCTGTTTTTTCCTTTCAACCAGGAGAACTCCCTTTAGTATTTCTTGAAGGGCAGATTTTTTATTAACAAACTCTCTTAATTTCTGTTTATCTGTGAATATTTTGAAATCTCCCTCATTTTTGAATGCCAGCTTTGCTGGATAGTGAATTCTTGGCTGAAAGTTTTCTTCCTTTAACATCTTAACTATGTCATACCAATTCATTCTTGTCTCCATGGTTTCAGATGAGAAATCAGCTCTTAATCTTATCAAGCTTCCCTTTTATGTGATGGATCTCTTTTCTCTTGCTGTTTTCAGTATTCTCTTTGTCTTTAGCATTGGACAATTTGAAAAGTGTATGTCTTGGTGTAGGTTTGTTAGGATTTACACTGTTTGGGGGTGTGCTGCACATCTTGGACTTGTACATACATGTCCCTTAATAAAATGTGGGAAATTTTTAGCCACTATTTCCTCCAATGCTTCTTCTGCCCCTTTTCTTTCTCTTCTCCCTCTGGGATGCCTATAATGTGTATGTTTGTGTGTTTCATATCATCATTCAAGTCCCTAAATCCCTGCTGGATTTTTCTAACTTTCTAAGTATCTGTTTTGCTACCTGTCTGGTTTCAGCTGTATTGTCTTCTGCATTGCTGTTTCTTTCCTCTGCCTGTTCAAATCTGCTGTTACGTGCTTTCAGAGTTTTTTTTTTTTTTTGCATTGTGCCATTCATCACCATCAAGTCTGCTTTCTTTTTGTGTATGTTTACAATTTCCTCAGTATGTTCTTTCAGTGTCTTCTAAATATCCGTAATCACTTCCTTCACTTCATTAAGTTGATCCATAATATTTGTTTGGATATCTCTGATTAGTTGTTCCATATTCAGCATCTCCTCCTGTTTTTTAATTTTTCCATTATACTGGGGTATGTCTTCCTGTTTCTTAGTATGGATTGTAATTTTTTGTTGGTGTATGAGCATTTGTTTTTCTTGATGGGCTTATTTGGTTGGTTAGCTTCCCTTTCTACTCTTAAGGTTTATTTTGTTGTTTCTTTGTGTGTGGTAGGGTTAATTTTTGATACTTGGTTCCTCATTCTATATCCTTTCAGTTGTCTGTGTTCCCCATCCCCCATTTCCAGCCACAGTTGCAAGCAACCCATGGTTTTCTCTTGGCCTTTTTTCTCTTTGTCCTGCTCCCTCCACATCAATGCCCTGAAGCCTCCTGCTCTGTGGATTCCCAAAACAGCTCACTCTGGTTGGATTTTGCCCCTTATGTGCCATTTTTTGCAAAACAGTTAAGCATTGCCTACCTACATTGATGCCATTTTCCTGGAACACCCTCAACGTAGTTTTGATTTGCATAAACCTAATGACTAAAGCTATTCAGTATCTTTTCACAGGTTTGTTGGCCAACTGCATATATTCCTTGAAGAAATGTCTATTCAAATACTTTGCACTTCTGTAATTAGTTTTTTTTCATTAAGGGGTAAGGAGTGTGTAGATGTGTGTGTGTGTGTGTGTGTGTGTGTGTGTGTGTGTATAATGTATATCAATTTTAAACTTATTCAAGCTTATAAAACATATGCTTCTATACTTGCAAAACTTTAAAAAAAATCCTCCATGCCTCCCTTGGGAGAAAATGTCCATTTTCATTCTTTATTATTCACATCTGTTCAAATTCAAAACTAGAAGAAATGGAAAAGAAGTACTTTTTCCTTAAATTTATTCAGACTTTTAAGAGAAAGAATAATTGGAGTAAACTTTAAAATCTTATGTGTCAGTTTGTGAAGGACTAGTGTGACAAGAAAAAAATCAACAGTCTTAAATTTTCCCTTAAGCAAAAAGACAGGATGAAGATACCAGAAATGCAATGATAAATAGGAGCTTGTATTTCCCATAGAAATTGAAAGTGGGAACCATCATACAAGAACCAGCTAGGAAAGTCTTTCCATACAGCAGTCTGAAGAGCTCCTGGCTTGTGTTTCTGAACTCTTTGAATTTACACCTCAAAAAGAATATCAGTGGTATAGACATGAGAGAGCCAGCACCTGTTGACCACCAGTTCTCTAAGAAATCTGTTTACCCTGAAAAATGCTGGATATTGGCCTGATATTGTTTTGTCATTTTAATAAATAAAATTCTATTACCTGTATTTAATAAGAGCTTATAAGATAGGAAGCATTTTAACCATTAGTTCATTGGAATTCTCAATATTCCTAAAAAATTGTAAAACTATTTTGCAAATAAGGAACTAATAATTTACCTATGGAGTCTTAAATAGTTACAGGTCATTCATATTGCTTGTCATTTTTTTTCTTCTTTTTTTAAAATATTTTAAAAGATGCTTAGATTAGATAAATGTTACACAAAAATTACAGGGATTCCCATGTTCCCCACCTTCCACATCTCCCACAACCTCCCATAACAACATCTTTCTTTAGTGTGGCACATCACTTGCAATGGATATACACATCCTGGGGCTTTGCCACTAAGCATGAACCATAGTTTACATTGTGACCACACTCTCTTCCACACAGTTCTGCATTTTATATGCTGATGTAAAATGGCCTATATCTGTCATTGTAATGTCACTTAGAATAATTCCCAAGTCCAAAAAAGCCCCTGTATTACAACTGCTTTTCCCTCTCCAGGCCCCAAAAGCATCCAGTGGCCACAGGCTCCACATCAATGTTGTAATATCTTCCATTGCTTGAATCACAATATGTCTACAACAGAATACCAGTAAGTCCGCTCTAGTCCATAACACTTCCCCCAATCCAGAGGAGTCTGGGATGGTGATGTCCACTCCACCTCCAAATGAGAGGGGGCTTATGTCCCATGGATAAGATGGATGGGATTATTCTGCCTGCAGCTGCAGACTCTCTCCATTCCCTGGAAGGGCCATTGTTCATCATCATCTCCCCACCAGGTGTCCAGGGTGAGTCTATTGAGCTGTAGAATAGGAGTTACAGCTCTACTGAGAATCCAGGCACAGCTGGAACATGGGCAAGCCAAAGACTCCAGTCTCTGGAAGTACACCTACAAACTTCAGCATCACATATAAGTTTGAATAGAAGGGACTGATGGACCATGTGCAAGGAAGACTTATTTGAGTCCAACTCTGTCACTCTCAGGAGCACAGATTCCAAAGTATAGCCCGCTGATAAGGCATCAATCTCTGGAGCTATCCCCCATTATATAGGACATGGGTGTCTCCAGAGCCCTCAGGAGTCCCTCTGTTTGGGGTGATATCCACTTTGGTGTTCTATGAGATCCTACTGAGTTGTGCATAAGTGTTACCTCTGGGATCACCTCCCGACTCTCTTTGAAGTCTCTTAGCCATATGAACTCAATTATCTATACATTTTCCCCCTTTTACTCAATGTCTTTTTCCAGTTGTATTGCCAATTGGCACTTGGTAGTAATCCTTTGTTGCCAGGGAGGCTCATCCCCAGGAGTCATGTTCCATGCTGGGGGGAAGATAATGCATTCATATGCTGAGTTTGGCTTAGAAAGAGGCCACATTTGAGCAACAAGGAGGCTCTCAGGAAGCAACCCTTAGGTACCTCATAACAATAGGCTAGGTTTCAATTGCAAGAGCAAAGATACATAAGGCTAGTCATCAATAACCTGAACCCATCAGTGGACCATCCTCCTTAGCCAAACATGCCCCTGCACTTGGGGGACTGTTGCTGCTCCCTTGGAGAATGTGGCAGAGCTCTCCAGGCTGGGAATTCAGTATTCTCTCATTTATTGAGTGATTCTCCACCCACTGTGACCATGCCCCACTGACTGATCATTTGAACAATTTTATATAACTTTTATGTATATTCAGGTGAACTTCCTCCCATG
>JAQZBX010002491.1:0-29688 GCA_029593785.1 Cabassous unicinctus
GACCCTATGGTCAAGTGATTTTTGGCTAGCCTGTCAAACCCACCCAGCTCGAGCAGAACAGTCTATTCAACAAACGGTGCTGAAAAAATTTGGCATCCATAGCAAAATAAGGAAAGAGGACCCCTAAACAAAAATTAACTCAAAATGAATCAAAAACCTAAATATAAAAGCAAAAACCATAAAGCTTCTAGAAGAAAATGTAGGAAAATATCTTCAAGACCTGGTGGTAGGTGGTGGATTCTTAAAGGAGATAAGAGGAGGACTGAGATGGACTATTGATATTTAATGTACGTAGAAGTTTTAATTAGCTTTACTGTAAAAGTACGGAAATGTACAGTATTGATGGTAATACATTATAGTGAGTAACAGCTGGTTTATAAATGGGATGTGGCTGAAAATGTTAGTCTAGGGAATGTAAATGCCAATTGAAAGAGGCTAGAGAATAATCTAGGGACTGGATTGCACGGTGAACCCAGAGGTGGATAAGAATAGTGGTTGATGGTACAGATGCAAGAGTGTCCTTTGTGAACTGGAGCGTGGTTAACAATAATGATGTAATATTCTTGCCTATGCCAAAGATGTACTTTGTTAATAATGGGGGAGTGTGGAGAATGTGTGCCAAGTGTATATGCTGTGGACCTGGTAATAATCGGACGGTATTATCTTATAGTCTGTGGCAAATGCTCCACCACGGCGTGGTATGTTGTTGGAGGGGTGTTGTTTGGGAATTCTATGCATGTGCATGATTGTTTTGTAAGTTTACAATTGTTGTCATAAAAATTTATTTAAAAAATAATAATAGGGTGGATTGGGAGAATAATACACCAAATGTAAGATAAGTACTATAATTAGTAGTAAGATTTTGACAATATTCTTTCATAATTTGAACAAATGTCTCACAACAATGCAAGGTGTTGGTGGAGGGTTGATGTATGGGTCCCCTGTATGATGTTATGCATATTTGCTTTGTAGGTTCACAACTTTTGCTATACATTTATTGTCTATGTATGTTCATGTATAAATGATATAAATAATAATAGGGTGGGTTGGGGGAAAACACTTTGCTTAGTAGTAATGTTTTGAGGATGCTCTTTAATCATTAGTTAAAAACGTTTCACAACAATGCAAGGTATTAGTGGTAGGGTGAGGTATGAGAGCCCTGTATGATGTTATGTATGTTTGTTTTGTAAGTTCACAGCTATTCCAATACACTTATTGTTTATGTATGTTCATGTATGAGTGATCCATTTCAATAAATTTAAAAAAATTTTTTAAAAAGGCAGAACTCTATAAACCTTATCATTTCAATACAATTAAAATTAAAATCTTAAATGAAAATTTGGAGACCTTGGTAAAATAAATCCAAAGTTCTTTTGGAAGATTAAATATTGGAAAATAATTAACAACATTTTAAAAAATGCTGAGGATTTTAAACTAACACTAACATTTTAAAGCAACTAAAAGTCATGGAAATCATCAGTTCTTGGAATTAGTTCAGGAAAAGACAGTTTGTTCAATAAGAAGAGATAGTCTTGAAATAAATCATATACGAGACTCTAATGCATAATAAATTTGCTGAAGAAAATATAGATTAGGCAATAAATGGTGATTTTTTTCCTTTAGGTAATTTTGTTTATATTTATAAGTAATTTGTATTGAAATTTAAGATAAACAAATTTCAAAAAATAAATTTATACCATGTATGACCACATTAGATTTATTGATTCAGATTTATAAATATATTTTATTGATCAGTCAATAGATGATAAGCTCTCCCACAGGAAAGGAAATGTGCAAAGTCTGTAGACACAATATAAGAAATAAGATATACAAATGGTTAATTAATTTCAAATAGATATTCAATGTTATAAATGCAGATTAAATGCTAATGCATTATGCTTCAGCCAATGCCATCCAGTTAGAGGTATGTATTATAATGACTGCATTAAGAGGGTAAATTGCTACAAAGGTTAGATATCTGCTTGGTAATATTTATCAAAATTTAAAGTACACATACTTTTTATATAATAATTCCATTTATAAAAATTAATCTTAAGAAGAAACAATGTCAATCTTATACAAACTATTCCAAAGATGAGAAATGAGAGATCGTTCTCCAATTGGATGAACATTTAAAAACTATTAACATAATTGACCTAAATAAAACAATGAAAGAAAAGAAATCAAGAAATACATTAAAAAGCATTTGATAAAATTTAAGATCCATTCATTATCAAAACCATAAACAACCTAGGCACATTCTAAGTCTGATAAATGGTATCTGCATAACTTATAGCAAATATACTTAATAGTAAAATGTTAAAAGCTACTTTCTGGAATCAGTAGAAATAAACAAGGATGCCAACAACCTTCACATATATTCAACTTCATACTGGAGGTCCTAGCCAGTGCTAAGAAGAGTATGTGAAAGGGAAAAAGCATTATTGGCAGGTAATATAATTGTGGATATAAATAAGTCAAAGGAATAGATTATTATTAGCATTAATGAATAAGTTTTATGGAAAGTTTAATAAGTTTAATTAATAAGCAAGTTTTCATATACCACTATTAGAAAAGGAAATTTTTAAAATATGCTACTTGCAATAGCATCAAATTATTCAATTGCTAGAAATGATTCTAACAAAAAATGTGCAAGACATCTACACAGAAAACTGCAAAACATTATTGAAAAAAATGACCTGATTGTGTAATATAACATGTTCATGAATTGGAAGACTCATTACTGTAAATATTTCACTTTCACCAAATTATTCTGCCTATCTAATTAAATACTCATCAAAATACTACAAGGGTGTGTGTGTGTGTGTGTGTGTGTGTGTAAGTAACATCACAAACTGATTCAAATATTGTTATCAAAAAGATAAAACCCCAAAAGTAGACATGATTGTCATGAAGGAGAAAAATAAGGTCTTCTTCCAGATAGACTCACTATAAAAGTTGTAATAATTATGATAGTGTTGCATTAAAAATAGGATAAATATTGAGTGAATTAAGCCAGGCAGAAAAGAATAGTTCTTATGTGATTCCATTTACATAAAATTCAGATAACAGTCAAAACTCAACTATATGTCATATAACTATGATGAAAACATTTTCTATTAACATGAAACCTCTTATATTAAGAAGAAAATGTCGTTGCTCATGTTTTCTAAATGTTTGCTATTATAGTAATATCCAGAATGATCATCTTTTCCTGCCAAAGATGGGCTTAAGGTAAAAGGAGAAACTGCGACTCACATGGAATACTGGATGCAGTGATGGCATGTACCTCCAACAACTTGCAGTCTGGGCTGCCAATGAAGGCCCATTTAGAGATGAGGGTGGTAGCAGAGTTTATTGATCCTTATAGAACAAGGATAGGAAAAGTAGATGTCACTATTCCTCCCACATCAACCCTCTTAATAAATATCTTCTCAAGATATGAAGGCTGGGGGAAGGATAATCACAATAATAATTATCAATACTTTTGAATGGGTTTTTGTATGTGCCAATAACTGTGTGAGGTGCACACATTCCATTACTGACTTGCTACTACTTAAAACAACAAATGTGATAGCTACTGTTATATCCCCAGTTGAGGAAACATGGCAGGGCATGGCAGGGGATGGCAGTACTCCACAGTTCCTCCCACTTGAGGTGCCAGCCAGAAACTGAAGGCCATTGCATTGTTGGGTGGAGTTGGGTGAAAGAACCTTGCCCGTGCTGAACCCGATTTATCCGCTCATCTTAGAGTAGTTGAGAGCCTCTGAGTTTCAGCCTAATTGGATTACTCACCCACAACAAATTTTAAATTCTTTCTTCTGCATGAAAAGAAAACCTAATATTTGAAATAAAAATAAATCTAATTAATGTGAAGCTTTTCTGTTTCATTATAGTTTCTGAAAAGTTCTCTTTGGGAGCTTCAGGAGCAAAGGGGAAAGCACATATATATTTGGAGTCCTTTGAGGATCAGGAGAGAGTAAAATCGTCTCTGCATTAGCTTTGGTGTGGGCTGCATTGTAAGTCAAGGCACCCATTTATAGGCATAACTGAGACAGGGCACATCACCAGGTTAATTATATTGAGGCGGTTACTGATATCAAAGGGAGTAAACCATCAGGAGCTTTCATAAGAATGAAGGATAATTGTACTTCATGAGACTATTTCAAACTTGCAACAAATTTTAGCTTTCCAAATGTTTTATTTTTGTGCATGTAAATTCAAACATAGCCATAACTTATTATTTATATTATGTCTTATTCTCTAATTTTTGCCTTTAGCTGCTCACACATAATAAAGTTGAATAGCTTGAGGTAAGCATTCAACGTTTTAGCCAGAAAAGCTTAGCTCTCAAATAGTATATTATAGTTTAGCTATTTATCCATAATTAAATTTATACCAATTATATGAAATGCATAAAGATTTTAAATCCATCTTTCAAAGTAATCTAATTTATATTTATAACTTCATAATTATATTAGATGCCAACGATTATTATAACTTACATATTGACAGTGAACAATAGATTAAAGACAGACTTTTATCTTTCCTGTTATTCAATCTCACTAATTACACATTTAATAATGATAAATTATAAGTTAATGTAGATAATTGTTTTATTAAATCCAAATCATGGTTAAACACTTATTTAATAATCTCAGTTAGTGTTGTTCTTTAAAATCTCTCAGTAAATTAGAGTTGGGTTTACTCATCTAAAATTCTAAGAGTTTCAAATTATCTTTTGTTTTATTCTCTGTTTCCTTGTCTTAAATTTAGGGTAAGCTAACCATTTTATTCAAACTAACAAAACAAAATCATGGAGAAGCAAAAGTTTATATTTCAAATGATTGAGGCTGTTTTGTTTGTTGTTTGCAAACAGTTGTCTAACTTATAGGATTAATACTTTTTTTTACATCAAGTGGAATAGTAATACATGAAGAATATCTAACTTTAATTTAGCCTATGTGCCAGGCCCCCTTCTTAATTCTCTATATTACCATCTCATTTAATCTTCAAACAACCCTGAAGGCTAGGTACAATTATTATTCTCTTTAGGGAGAAGAGGAAACTGAGGCACAGAAAAGTTAATTAAACTTTCTGAAGTTCATATAGCTAGTGAGTAGGAGAACCAGGCATTTGGATTCTAGAGTTTATGTACTTAGCTACTATCCTCTTCCCATGCCATTAATTGTCCTTGGCTTCAATTTATAGAAGCTTAAAGTCTGAGAAATGCAAATGTGACTAATACGTTATCACCTCCACGCAGTATTTTCCCACTGGGAAAGCCATGAATATGTTTCTTGTTTACAAAACCAAAGGTTCTAAACAAACATTTTAGAAGGGGATTTCTTGTTTATTAAACCCTGTTTGATTCTTGGATTCCATTTGTATTATTTATTTTAAGCTCATATAATTCAGTGATGTGTTTTTCTTTCATTTCAAAATTTGGAGGCCAAAGCATACACATTTTAAATGATTGAAGCAGTATCTAGAGTAAGAAAGAACGAAGGCAAAGATAAACCTAAGAAAGTTTATCAATAAAAGGAGGGAAGAGTTTTACATGTTTTGATATGTGTGTGTGTGTGCATGTGCACACATTTTGGATGAAAAATGGGAACATTTTTTATTAGAGAAGTTGTAGGTTTACAGAACAATCACGCATTAAATACAGGATTTCCATATACCACCCTAATATCAGCACCTTGTATTGGTGTGGTACATCTGTTACAATTGATTGAGAGCACATTTTTATAATTGTACTATTAACTATAGTCTATGTTTTAACTTAGGATTCACTGTTTGTGTAGTGCAATTCCATGTTGCTGCTTTTTAATTTTTATTCTATTAATATATATACAACCTAACATTTCCCCTTTTAACCACATTCAGATATAGATTTCAGTGCTGTTACATTCATAATGTTATGCTATCATCACCAACATCCATTATCAAAACATTTCCATTGTTCCATATAGGAAGTAACCTCTCTTTTCAGCTTTGAAAGTCACAAATGTACACATAAATTTTTAGGTATTAAGTAAAAAGCACTAAAGTAGACCTTCACAGGAAGTTAATTTTGCAAAGCTATCGAGAAAGAAGCCAACATTGGTGAGTACTCATTATTGCCAAATTAAAATAAAATAAAATAAAATAAAATAATAAAAATAAAACTGCACAACACATTTTGCATACATTCTCACCTAATTTTCATAACAATCTAAGGAAGAAAGTAGTATCATCTCATATTTTAAATGATTTTTATTTTTAAAGGAGCTTTAGATTACGTAAATTTTTCATAAAATTTTAGGGGATTCCCATGTATCCCACCCCCTCCCCCTCCCACATTTCCCCCCATTAACAACATCTTTCATTAGTGTGATGCATTTGTTACAACTGATGAACATATATTGAAGCATTGCTACTAACCATGGTCTATAGTTTACATTATGTTTTATGCTTTGCCCTGCACAATATTATAGGTTCTTGACAAAATATATAATGGCTGGCATCCGTCATTGTAATACCATGCAGAAAGATTCCAATGTCTCCAAAATGCCCCATGTTACACCTATTGTTCCCTCTCCCTTCCCTCAGAACCTCTGGTGACCACTGTCTTTATATCAGTATATCATCCCATTTTAAAGATGAGAGATCTGGGCTCAGGGAGGGTCAAATGAGACAGTGTATAAGGAGGTTTCCCTTATTGGAAGCCAGATCTTATCTAATGCCAAAATCTCTGTCTCTTTCCACTTTCTCTTTCAAGAATTTTGTAGCCTCAAAGTAATTGAAGGAATGGAACTTTCCCAGGGGGTCACATTCCTACGTTTTATAGTCCCATGCCTACCACATGCAACATATTTATATACTGAATAACACATTCAGGTGTACATACGTTTAGAAGGTAACATCTGTGTATTCAAAGAAAATAGTCATTAATCTGCTAATGCAGAACAAGGCATGTAATCTATGAGTATTTTAACACGACTGGTCACTAGATCTAAATTTTCATGTGTGAGCTACAATACTGGTCTGCAAGATTCCTTTTCAAATATTTTTTGCAATGGTCTTCTAATTTTAATTTAGCCATTCAATATGTTATAATATGGACATACAACCTCTGAATGTTTTCATAAGCATTTATATTTATGAATCGACCTCAGAATCATTTAAAACGTTGATTATAGTTAGGCCCTCAAAAAATGTTTCACTACAGATATTATGAATTTTAAAACTTTAAAAGTTATAAATAATTTTCAGTTTTTAAAAACCATCAAAACGGTGTAAGTGCAACTTGGTACATTTCAAAGATGTGGTCACATATGATAGAACCCTTTACTTTCACAATGTGGGAAAACATTTTTATACTCAACAAGCACGGATATATGATATCAGCTCCATTCCAAGCAATGCCTTCCAGAAGGTGTCCATACTTGACAGAAGATGAATTCAGCTCACTGTATCAGGCCTGGTGACCCGGCCTCCAATGAGATGCATTGACTCATTTTGCTTCCTTGCTTAATCTCTTCTCTAGGTGGCAGACTGGAGAGATGGTGTCTGGAAGGTGATTTGGTGAAAATGGTTGTAATTTAGCAGCAATTTCTGTGGCCACTCTACCCCAGTGGGAGTCATTCCGTTCCATCGTAAATAAAAGCTTTGATCAAACATCCAAGTAGGGAGGCTTATGTACTCAACATGGTGTTAAGTTGAAGAAATGGGTAAAACACACAGAGCTGATTCCAACCTAACAGGCAACACTCTGCACATGATGTGATGTGGGTATACGTAGAATTGCAGAACTGTGCTGTGGGTTTAGATTAAATCACATCTACTGCGCTGTCAGCATTCTTTTTCTTTGCTGCTTTCCTATTTGGGGGAGAGCTTATGAAGAGACATGAGTTCAGAATGATGAGTGAGACAAGTGATAAACAAAGACAGAGAAAATGAAACTAAGCTCTCTTTCTTGCCTTTTCTCACTGTTCTTACTCAAAAAGCAGAAACACTTTGACATCCAGAACCTTATGATGGGATACTCACATATTCATTTGTGATTCTAATAACTTTTTTTGCAGATAATGTCAGGGACGGATTTTTTCCTTAATCTATCTTTAAGAGCATGTAGAAAAATATATAACTTTTACTGGATCTAAAATCACTTTAAAAAGATCTTGATTTCATTGTGATGTTAATGAAAACTATAACATATATATGACTATAATATCAGTATAACTAAGCTTCATTCATTAATTCATTAACTTTATTATTTATTAAAGAGACTTTAATGAGCATATACTGGCTACCATCTTGGTTTCACTAATAAGTTTGCAAACTTATATTGGCACAAAAAGAGATATACTTTAAAAAGCAAAGATAGATTTACCATGGAGTTAAAGAAACTTATTCTTAAGGGTCACCAGCACATGGCTCTTCCAAGCCTTGGGAGCGGTCTTAGCAAGATGTTTGTATATTCATGTGTTTTTGTAAAATTTGCAAAAGATTTTAAACTGCAGTTGGCTCCCTCCAGAACATCTTTCCCTCCATTACAATTTGCCATAGCTCTTGAAAGGCTGAGGTGTCTTTGAACATTTTTGGGATCTGGCTAAGGGAAAGTTGAGTCAGGGGTTCGTTTAGGTGGGGTCTAGTGTAATGTATTTATCTTGTTAGCATTCACATCTGTGTTTAGGTACAGAGGTCCTGGTTTAGGAATGGCTTCCAAGAATACTTCTTGACCCCTTATGTCAACGTATCAAGCTTTGTGATGCAAAGAATAATTCAGAGGTTCTATCTAGATATAAACATATTCTATGACACTGAATATATATTGATAAAGCAGGGGCAGGAGGTTTGAAGCATACAACATAAGAAACCAGTCTGTGAAAGGTTCTTCCAATCAGTAAACAGAGGACTTTTTCTTATCAATCCATAATCAAAACATATATTCTCTCTTGTCAGTTATATAGACAACAGCTACAAATGCAGTGTATATAATTATGAACGTACTAAAGATTATTTTTCTATTTTTGAATGAAAAGTTCCACAAAATGAAATATACCAGAACTTCTGTGTTACTAGGACATAGACCCTTAGCAGTACTACTGTGAAGACATCTGTGGCAACACATACATGAAATAAACTTGATGGAATTTTTTTTTCCATTTTGTCAAATCTCTGAAAATTTGCATGACATAACCAAGAACAACCTGTGAATTGGAACAAAATTCTCTAACTATGAAATAAGACAACTGTTGATCAAACATGCTTTAAAAAGTACAAATTTTCTCTACAGAAAAAAAATGTAAGTCCTGCCTTGAATGCAAATAGTAAGTACTCCAACTGGCAGATACTGGTTGAATGGACAAAAAAGCATGATTCAACTATATGATGTCTACAAGAGACTCATGTTAGACCCAAAGACACAAAGAGGTGGAAAGTAAAGGGATGGAAAAAAATATTTCATACAAATAGTAAACAAAAGAGAGCTTGGGTGACTGTACTAATACCAAACAAAATAGATAATAAGTCAAAAACTGTTATAAAACACAAAGAAGGAAAATTTATCCAATAAAGAGGAATCCACTAAGAAGATATAACAATTATAAACATATACACGTCTAATAACAAAGCCCCCAAATACATGAAGCAAACATTGACATAATTTATTCATTATGGCTCTTAACTTCTTTCAGTGCTCTTTTGTAGTTTTCAGTGTATAGTGACAGCAATCTTTTGTTATGTCTAACTATTTTTTGATGCTATTGTAAATAAAATTCTCTTGGAATATTCATTTTTGGATTGTTCATTGCTAATGGAATGAAATAAAATTGATTTTGTAATTTTTGAATTGATATTGTATCTTGCAACTGTGCTGAATTCTTTTATTAGTTCTAATAGTTTTTCTTGTAGATTCCTTATAATTTTCTATATTTAATACTATGTCATCTATGAATAGAGACAGTATTACTTCCCTTCTAACTTAGATACATTTTATTTCTTTTTCTTGTATTTGATTTGAAGCTGTTTTTACACCAGAAAGAAAACATGTATTTAAATGTAATTCATGCCTGTGGGTGTGAATCCATTGTAAGTTGGACCTTTAATGAGATTACTTCATTTAAGTTGCTGCCCAGCCTGATCAGGATAGGTCTTATTCCAATTACAGGAGTACTTTTCAAGTGGAATGAAATTCAAAGAGAGAGAAAGCCAGAGGAGGAGGCAGAAGAAGAACATCAACAGAAAAGAAGGGAGAGAGCAGTAGACACCACCATGTGCCTTGCCATGTGATAAACTAAGGACCAAGAATCACATGCAGCCAGCTCCAGAATGCAACGGTCTGGGGAGAAAGCATCACTTGATAATGTCTTTATTTGGACATTCCCTTAGCCTCAAAACCGTGAACAAATAAATTCCCACTGTTGACGCGAACAACTGTATGGTATTTGATTGAGAAGCCTAGAAAACTAAAACAGGAGCTTTCTTGCTTTGTGATATCTTTGTCGGGTTTTGCTATTAGGATAATACTGGTTTCTTAGAATGAGTTGGGAAGTGTTTTCTTGCTTTACATTTTTTGGAAGGTTTGTGAAACGTTGGTATAAATTCTTTAAAGACTTGGTAGAATTCACCAGTGAAGCCATCTGGTCCTGAGATTTTCTTTGTGGGTAGTTTTTAAAATGATAATTCTATCATTTTACATTTTTCAGTTGTATTCAAATATTCTATTATTTCTTTTCAGTAGTTTTTTTTTTTTTTTGTCTTTTTAGGAATTTACCCATTTTATCTAGGTTACCTAATATGTTGGAACACAATTGGTTATGGTATTCCCTTATAATAATTTTAATTTTTATACACTTAGTAGTGACGTCCTCTCTTTCTTTCCTGATTTTAGTAATTTGAGCTTTCTCTCTTTTTCCTTTGTCATTCAAATTAAACAATTGCCAATTATGCTGATCTTTTAAAAAATAAAATCTTTTTTTAAAATATTCTCTATTTTTTTTCTATTCTCCATTTCATTAATTTCCAATCTAAATTTTACTATTTCTTTCCTTCTGCTTGTTTTGGATTTAGTCTACTCTTTTTTTTTTAACTAATTTCTTAAGGTGGAAGGTTAGAGTATTGATTTGAGATCTTTCTTCTTTTTAACAGCCCTTGACAGGTATAAATTAACCTCTAAGCACTGTTTTAGTAGCATGCCATAAGTTTTACTATGTTTCATTTTTTTCATTTATCTCAAAATATTTTCTAATTTCCCTTTTCATTTTTTCTTTGACCCCTTTGTTCTATAGGTGTATGTTATTTAATTTCCACATATTTTTGCACTTCTCCAATTTCCTTCTGTTATTTTTGTCTAATAACATTCTATTGCCATCAGATAACAAACTTTGTATGAGTTCAATCATTTAAATATATAACGGCTTGTTTAATGGCCTAATATATGGTCTATCATGGAGAATGCTCAAAGTGCACTTGAGAATAACATGCATTCTGCTGATGGCAGGGAGTGTGTTGTAGATGTCTCCGAGGTCTGGTTGATTTATAGTGTTTTTCAAATCTTCTACCTTTTTTACCTGCTCCCTAGTAGTTCTATCCATTATTAAAAGTGGGATATCTTAGTCTTTGATTATTATTGTTGAATTGTGTAATTAAAGCTTCAATTCTGTCAGTTTTTGCTTCATGTATTTCAGTCTCTATCATTAGCTGCATATATGTTTAAAATTATTTTATCTTCCTAATGGATTAGCCCTTTTATCATTACAATGTCCTTCTTCTTGTCTAGTATCTTTTTTGTCTTAAAGTTTATTTCCTCTAATATTAGTTTAGTCATTCTAGAATATCTCTGTGGCTTAGAGGTAGACCAAAATTTCTTTGACCGGAAACAAAATGCAATAAATGTAAAAGAAAATATAAAAATGCATTTACCTATGATTGTCCAACAATTCCAGTCAGTTATTTACCCAAGAGAAAATTTATATATTCATGAAAAACCATGTTCAAGAAGGTTGATAGCAGCTTTATTCATAATAGCCAAAAATTTGAAACAGTGCATGTGTCCATCAATAAGAGAATGGATAAAAAACTGTGCTATATTCATACAATGTTATAGTATCTACCAAAAATAAATAAAAGGAATGAACTGGTACATGCAACATGACACAACATGGATATATCTAAAAAAACATGCTGAGTGAAAGAAGACAGGCACTAGAGTATACACTGTGCAAAGTCCACAATTTGAAAATATATACATATGTAGTTGAAAAACAATAACAGAAAAAAGGTTCCCTCTGGGAACGATGGAAAGGAACATAAGGAAGATTTTTCTGGTGATAATATTCTGAATCATATGTGTATAGTTTGCACAGGTGAAGGTGTTAATCAGAACTCATCTAACAGTATACTTAAGTTTTGTGGGTTTTAATATGTATAAGTTTTACCACAAAAGAAAAAGAAAAGATTTCTAAACAAATATTGAGCTCCATTTATTTTTATTCATGCTGAAGTAGTTAAGTTGAAGTTTTATGACCTTCAACCTACTTTGAAATGCATGAAAATGGATAGATCAATGCATACATGTGTGTTAATATAGTAAATGTCTAATCACATTGGGATTAATGGGTGTTCACTATAAAATATTTCAACTTTTCTCTATGTTGAACATTTTCATAATCAAATTTTTGGAGATAAATGAAAATACAGACCAAAATTCAAGAACCTCACATTCTAGAAGGATATATCTGCAAAGAAATAACTATAATACAGTGAGGACTGCAGAAATAGGTCTGTGTTCCTTGCAAAATGGTGGCACAGAGGATCAAGTTACTATAGTAATAAGATGTCAGTTCTGGGGAGGAGAAGTCAGAAAGGAGGCTAAGAGCTTGGATTCTATGCCCTGGGGCTGTAGAGCCATTGAAAGGCAACAAAGCCCTTCAAATTTTCCCTCTTCCACTAAACCAAGCTTGCCTCTAGGGGCTGGGAATAGACTATGATGGATGGCAGCCCCACATCATCTTCAATAGCCAAGTATTTCTACCTTGAAATGAATGTTATTCACAGATGTTTAGAGCAATGGCTGGATTACTTTTAACTTGCTGGGCTGCTCAAAGCAAATACCATGAAAAGGGTCGGGTTAAACAATGGGAATGTATTCACTCATAGTTTTGAGGCTGGGAAAATGTCCAAATCAAGGCCTCAGCAAGGCAATGCTTTCTTTCAGAAGACTGGCTTTCAGCATCCTTGGCTCCTCTGTCACATGGCAAGTTATATGGTGATGTCTACTGGTCTCTCCCTTCTCTTCCAGGTTTCATTGATTTCAGCTTCTTGCTTCTGTGGCTTTCTGTCTCTCATGTCTGAATGCATTCAACTTATAAAGGGTTCCAGTAAAAGGACTCAGACCCATCCTGACTGAGGTGGGTCAGGCTTTAACTGAAGTAGCCTCATCAAAAGGTCCTACTTCCAATGGGTCCACATCCACAGGAATGGATTAGATGTAAAAACATGTTTCTCTGGGGTACATACAGCTTCAAACCACCACATAGGGGTGTCTAGTAAGGATAAACAAGCTACCCCAGTGCACATTTTAGGCCATTCTTCTTCTGGAAAAAGCTTGCTTACCACTGCAAGAGTACCCTGCTGCTTCCATGCAGTCCTGCATCCATGCAGGACTGTAACTGTGCTGCATCCATGCAGCCAAGCAGTACACATGGCTTTGGCATATGATTTTCTCTAATTTATTAAAAACGTTTTCCTTTCCTCAAAAAACTTCTCAGGACAGCTAATTGTTTTTGAAAAGTCCAATGCAAATGGCATTGAGGGAGCACTAACATTTTCAAATAGAGCCATTCAATTCTGACATCAAAGCCAAACTCCATGATGAGCTGCCTAAGGTCAGTTTCCGTGCACGTCAGTGTTTGACTGAATTAGGAACACATATCGCCGATTCATTTCTAAACTAAGAGAGCCAATTTAGGAAGGAAACAAAAAACATTTACAGTGTTACTTGAAGCATGTAAGTACAAATGCATTTCAGAATGACGATGTTGTAACTATCAGATATTAGTTGCTATGGACTACTTGGATTCTAATGATAAATAAACATAACTCCTAAATGTGAATTAGAGCTAGATTAAGTACTTTCTAAATTTCAGGAAAACTCAGAGGCAGTGGTGAGGCAATTTGTTTTGGCACACTGAATCCTTAAGGAAAAATAGTGGAGGCATAGAAAAGTACATAATGTGACAGTGATATTGAGGATTAATTTTGAGGTTACTAAATGGAGTGACCCAGGAACATATCCCAGGAAGTGCCTTGCTACATAATACAGTTCTTAGGCAATTCCAAAGAATATACTTGCATTACATATGGGAACAACAAATTTTTTATGGTCCCAAGCCCTTCAGTGCTATTTGCAATCAATTCTGAATACTCACTCATATTCATATTGTATTTGCCATGGTATTGTAACTACAGCCCAGGGTTTTAGTGCCCTTTCTCATTTCCAAATAAGTTCCTTACAATAACAAATCAATTATCTTTCATTATTTAGCAAATCATTCCTAGCTCTGCAACAAATGTGTGTGTTTCTTTTAAAAACATGCAACTCAACTGTTATTTCAAGAATAATATAGGAGGGATTGAAGTGTCAATAGCGCTAGATATCTGAGTATGCACTTGACCAATAGAAAGACTGCAGACCACATGAGCCCTTTCCTAGGACATGCATCTACCCTTGTGGGTAGATTCCTACATCCATATTGAAGAGTTAATCATTTGTCATTGGCAAGAAATAAATGCAGCCATTTTCATGCTGACATATAATGTCTCAAGCTCTATAGATTTTTCAAAGGAGATATTCAAGCTCCATCAGGCTGAAGGTTTAGGAAATAATAATCACAGAATCTTTTCTTCAGAGCCATTTGTCCCCTTGCTCTTGATTTTCATCAATTCTCTGTGATTTTCACCCACTCTGTCTCAGGATCATGAGTTATCATTGGTTGCCACTAGGACACTCCAGAGCAATTTGTCTTATTGAAACATAGGCTTGCCTCATGGCTGTGAATAATCATTCACTCTCTAATATAGTGCATATGCTCTAAAATGTTCTCCCCTCCTGAGGCTGGTGACAGTACCATGATGCTCCAAGGGCTGATGGGGAGAGAAATTAATTGTTCTCTTATGTCTTGAAAAATGCTATTGTTATTTTAACATGTTCACCTTAAAGATTTGCACCAAATTGAAGGCATTTCCTGAAAATCAGCTGCTTCAGTTATGTCCTTGGGTATGAACAAGAACCACTTGGGCACAGGTAAGGCCGGGCACAGATCTGAAATTCTGACTAGAGTAGATGAAGATCATGAATGCCCATTGCCACCCTCTTTTGTCTGGTTTTATTTCACTGAGAATGAGTTGATTTGAAGGACTGTAGTTCTGATGATCTTATAAAGTAACAGCTTGGTTTTTTTGCCTCTTCCAGAAATTTTACATTTAAACAATGATATACCAGAGATTTTACTATGCTTAAAACATGACATTCCTTTATTTCAATAGGCTATAATGATTATTCCAGTAGTAATGCAACTTTTTAATAGTGGAAGAGACACTGGCTAAGTTCAAGGAGAGCTGTAAAGTTCTGACAGTGCAAAATGTCCTTATAACATCTAGTGTCTCCTTCTGATTCATTGACTCTTTTTGAATGATGACATTTTAAAAGGGAAAGTACTTGCAAATTTATTTTTAAAGGCCTTTTGGGCATTAATATAATTTCCATAAGGCAATAGTTTGGTGAGTCACATGCAATCATATCAGAGAAATATGAATTGAATATCCCTGAAAGTACACAAGGGCTTAAGAACTAAGGGAGCAAGCGTTGACAAAGCCTGTTTTGGTTTTTGACAAACAAATTATTTGAAAAGTAGCTGATATATTTTCAACATTAAGCACTATGTAACAATGGCAATACCCGTTTTCATTATTACACACACAACCAAAAGGACAGTAGGTAAATTCCATCCTAACTCTTACTCCCAAGGACCATTTTACTTATCAGAATCAACTGCTGCTATCATATAGACAAATTCCCAGCCAGTAACCAATAAGACCCCTACAGTTCTCCAATATCCATTGTGTTCTGCAGTAGGCGGAGGTAGCTCACTGCTCCTATAACTTTCAGACATGCATGGGAAGCCTTCTGCCTCCACACTCAGGAATTCAAAGTTGCTGTCAGCCATGCTCAATTACAATGTCTACTTCCTGGTAGAGTTACCAAGCATGAAGAAGGATGCAAAAGTCCTTTTAAATATGGTTATCTATATTTAAGTTTGCATTGGATTAAGTCTCATGAAAACATTAGTCTTTAAATTCTTATTAGCACTGAGAAATAGGTAGAACTATATTCCCTATATGACATTGGTACATGTTCGTGTCCTGGATCTTCTGCTTCCAAGTTAGGTGCCCTTGTGCAAATTACTTAACCTCTATGGGATTCCATTGCTTTCCTACCAGATAGGGCTACTAACTCATTTAGAATATGGTTTTTCAAGGTGTAGTGATAACATATTGGATGTGCCAAGCACAGCACTGGGACACAGTTGCTGCCTGTATCATTACACGAGTGAAGTACCTATATGTTCAAAATGAATATGGCTTCCATACACATGGCTCATCTGTTCCTTCTATTTGAACCTATACTTGGTGTTGGAGTTGGTAGGTGTACATCCAAGAGACTTGAATCTTTGAGCTGTCCATGTGCCAGCTGGGCCCTGAGCCTCTACAGAGTTGCAACACCTACCCTCTAGTTCATTAGACTCATCCAGGACAACTAACAAGGAGGTGAGGATTGACAACACCATAACAAGGAAACGAGAGAGCTTACAACTGCAAGCAAGAGAGTCCCATCCATTGGCTGTATGGGATCGAAAACTCCTCTCAATTAGAGGAGGTGTGGACATCACCATCCCAGAATCCTCAGATTGGGGAATGAGCTATAGACTAGAGTGGACTTACTGGTATTCTACTATAGTCATATTGTGATTCTAGCAATGGAAGCAATTACAACATTGATGTGGAGGCAGTGGCTGCTGGAGGCTCTGGGGCCAGGGAGAGGGAAAAACAGGTGTAATACGGGGGCTTTTTTGGGACTTGGGAATCATCCTGGATGACATTGCAATGACAGATATAAGCCATTATATCTTCCCATAACTTGCAGAATTGTGTGGGAGAGAGTGTAAACTATATTATGAACTATGGTCCATGCTCAGTGGCAATTCCCCAGGATGCATTTATCAATTGCAATGAATATACCACACTAATGAAGGATGTTCATGTGGGAGGGTGCGGGAGGTGTGGGGAGAGGGATATATGGGAATCCCTATATTTTTTGTTTAACATTTATGTAATCTAAGTATCTTTAAAAAAATAAAAAAATAAATTAAAAAAAAATAAAATGAATAAAATTGTTAAAATTGAACAAATTATGTAAAATAGTAACTAAGTGTAGTTATTAAGTAATGCTCATCAATAAAATGTTAGTAATGAGTATTAAAATTTTGTAGATTATTAAAATATTAAATTATTTAGATTGTTTAAATCAATAAAATTGCATAGTGGATTTATTGCAACTTTTCTCTTAGAGGAACTTTTTGATATTGTCACCTTAGTAGGGGTCTCTTTTTCTTTTTCAACTCCATCAATGAAAACATATAAATATCCTACATCAGATATTTGTTGCTGAGGATGAAAAGGAAGGCATGTTCATAATGTTTGCAAATATTAGTAGTGATGCCTTCATAGATTGTCCGTGACTCTTTCGTGTTGGTTGTTATTTTAAATAAAGTGATATATATCTACAGCTTCTGAAGTAATCATCAATTCAAATAAACTCTTAGTCTCTACAGTGCAATATGGGCCAAATACACACACACATCCACTCATGTACAAGCCTCATTTCCTTCTGTTTAGAGTCTTTCTTCACATACCAATTAAACAGTTGTGACAGTGATGTAAAATATCCATGAAATGAGCTGAAGAATTTATTTATTCTTCCAACCTGCATTTACATGACTTCTATATTACTGTAATCACTATTCTTGAGAAAAAGCTAAAGAAATTATCTGCAGATAATTTTTAACACTTAGGGGAGTTCCATGCAAACTATAGCTGGGAGGTAATTTACTTTCTGTAGTGTTCTTTTTCCCATCTCAAAGGCTCTGATCTATAACAAAGTTTTGATCCATGGGGGCAAATTTATAGATTTTTTTGAAAGAAGAAAATAAGAGAATGAAAACAACAGCTTAGAATTTTTTTTTTTTTTTTTTTGGCATTCATTAAATTGGGGAACAATTGATTCCAATGCAGTTGAACTGAATACACAAATGTTTGGGGCCAAACATGGCTTATAGGAGTGCATTTAAAATTGTGTCTCAGTGTATTGGAAAACCTTTTAGTGCTAGGTAGGGGGTTCCCAGCCTTTTTCAAATCATGACCGTACATTCAGGCACACACAACCAGCTCCCTTCAGATGTACCGAATAAATCTTTTGTTCTCCTTGCTCTTCGAAAGACCTGCTAACGGAATCCTACAGTGAGACACAGAGGATGTCATGGGAATTAGCACAAAGGTTATGGGGTGCCCCTGGCACATGAAGAGGTCCTCACCGCAAGTGACAGAACAAATGCACTTCAACAGAGGGGAGGTCAGTGCCTGGGAATGGGTTTCAGCCTCATGGCACAATTCACCCCTGGAATGTTTAGCCCAAAGGCCTTGGGATAGAGAATTTCCATGTCACTGGTTCCAGTTCCCTAGCTTGGGTACTTGCCATGGTCGGACAGCATGTGTTTAATTGCTGTTCATGAAATATTTTGAGGCTGTCAAGGCGAAGTGTGTGGGATGATCCTCCATCTCCCACATTAAGTCTTGTGATATAACGAAGAAAAGTTGGCTTGGGTGTCAAGTGAGTAAGGTCCCTGAATGTAATTTGCATCAAATACAGCCATGCACTTCTTGCAACCATCTATCTATCTATCTTACTTATCTATCCATCTAACTATCTATCTATCTATGTATGCAGGCACTATCTTTTCTAAGGAGGATTTCTTCTGAGAATTAGTTCTAGCACCTGCAGCATCTCAGAATTTCAACCTGATGTGTGTGTGTGATCAGGAATTGGGCAATGGGAATGGGAGGTCAGCTCTGAATGGATTCCTGGGGATTGACTATAAATAAGGGCACCACAGGTTGTATCTCGACAGGGCTTATCTCTAACTCAACCATTTTCTTTCCCTGATATTAGCAGTATTTATAGAGGTGTTAAAAGCATATCTTAATGTAAACCAGAGCTGGTAAAGCAGAAAGCCAGTCAGGCTCGGATTCTTTCTGTTTATATTGAAAATAAGACATTACTTGGATGATAAAGCAAGCCATTTCTTTTTCCTTATTGTTTATTATTGTTCTCAGGGTTTCCCTCTGCCTTTTTTTAATATCAAAAGAGTACCTTGTATCTCCCTTAATAGTTGGGGCTAAAAATCCCTTTATGATTGAGATATAACTGAAAAAAAAAACTATTTTTAAGTCTTAGAAGTGTGCATTAGGATTATGACTCCACATAACATCTGAAGGAGACCAGTGGCATTGGGGAAAAGTTCTTCTCCCTCATTTAGGAGACTTGGAAGCAGTTTTAAAAACCCATACTGTGTCCATTTACAGACTAATACCCAGAATGCTTTTTCCTCCTGGTTCTTCGCTATTTCATAGCAGTATTGAATTGTTTTTGCTTCTCTATACTCAGGAATCTCCTTTCTGGCTCTTTTTCTAATTTTAATGGGTAATTCAGAAATCAAATTTAGTATGTTATTCTAGCAGCCAAAACAGCTAAGAAAGACTGCCAAAATTGGTAATGAGATTATACATCAATTTGTTTATGGATTTGTTGTTACCTCTAAAAAGTTTATTTAAAATGACCACATGAATCATCAGTTCTTAGGACAACTGCTATCCTCTACTTCATTATATAGTTCCACACATACTATTATTAATAGTAAGGATTTTCCCACAATTTATCTTAAAATAAATATCAAGATATGAAACCAGAGAGACACACTCTTCAGTAATTGAGCAATTTGCTTAGCACTGACATTGAAGAATCACCTCTTCTATCTATCTGACTTCCTGGATACTAAAAGAGGCAAATGTAAGCCTTGCTCAAGAGTTCCAATGTTTTCATCATTTCTACTGCTTTCTGAAATCTTAGACACATGTTAGTTTTCCCTTTCTGGTAATATATATATTGAGAATGGATATCTTAAATTGCTTTATCACAGCATAGTCCCTACAATCAAACTTTCTTTACTCAAAACATGACATGTTGGGAAGAGGGGAAATTCCCAGGACTGTTTTGCATGTGCATATTTGCCCTGTTGTCAGCAGAAGTAAAATGGCCAGTGCATCACATGGAGATTTACTTACCTAGAAAAGGCAAAGAAGTACACCAATGAAGAGACAGTATTACTAAGATATAAGTGTTATGCAAACAATGTTCTGAATCTAGAAACAAATAAGGTCTTGCTTAAGGACACATTTTATTTTGTAGTTTCCCACTTGTCTTTAGATTATGACTGCACCTCTGTCTTCAAAGACCAAAAGCAACAAACAATACAAAACAAACAAACAAAAAAGAATATTGTCCTCTATTCTTATCTTAAGAAATACTACATATTTAAAATAAAACTGACCTATATATGAACTTATTTAGTGATTGGATTTTAATAAGCCTTAGCTAAAAGTCTCCAGTTATCTGCTCTATAGCATTGGGGATGGAGAAAGAATTTTTTTGGAGCTCCCCATTTATATAATAGAAACATATAGAAAGTAATATCCTTAATGTGTAGTGAGGCTTCAGTATTCATGGTGTATATTAAAATAATTCTATATGATTTCCAAAAATTCTGTAATCTATATTCCAGGTTCCTGGAATTTTAATTGAAAAGTGCATCTACTGTGTGAAAATGTAAAAAGGATCATAGCAAATTGCTAAGTGATAAACAAATATGATCAGTGTCATCATTACTATTATTTTATAAATCTCTTTTCTATTAAGATTTTCTCTCTTAGTAGTTATGTGCCAGATAAAGAATGATTTTGGAACACCTGTTTCCAGTCAAGTTGGAATAATAGGGATCAGATATATCCTCCCACCAGGAGCAACCAAAAATAATCAATAAATAAACAAACAAAGGGACTAATTAATTGAAATAATGCTTTTTCCAAGACTCTGTAGCTCAGGTAAAAAAAGCAATGATCCTTAAAAATGGTAAGCCAAAGAGGTAAGCCCCATAAAAGCTGCCTTGCAAGAATTTCTAGGCTGTGGAATAGAGACGCAGCTACCTGAGTTGAGGGGAAGCTGAGATTTCATGGGCACCAACGTGGTGAGAATTTGCAGACAGAGTTCTGGAGAAGAGTCTCCTTGAGTATTCAGCAGAGTTCTGAACCGCCCATGTGCATGAGAAATCTACCTGCACCAGGAAAAGAACCATCAAAAGAGATTAGAGGTGTCAACACAGGGCCGGGAAGAGTATTCAGAAGGGTCTTTATTTGGTAATGGGGAATAATTAGCCACAGACTAACACAGTTTCAATCCCATGTAACAAATGTCAAAATAAAGACCTGAAAGGATTGAACTGTTTCCAAGTAACTTAACTACACCCCAGAGCAACGCTCAAGGATTTCTAGAAATAGAAAATATTCAACACGAAAGAAAGTAAATTCACAAGGATTACCAAACATACACAGAAGCAAGAACACATGACCATAATGAACAGAAAAATCAATCAATTGAAACAGACCAAGAACTGACACTGATGTTAGAGAGAGCAGACAAGAACATAAAACAACTAGTATAAGTGTATTCTATATGATCAGAAGGTTAACTAGAAACAAGAAATAATGAAAGATTCAAATAGAACTTTTAGGGGTGAAAACTACAGTGACCGAAATTAAAAATATGCTGGCAGGTGTTAACAATAGATTAGACATTGCAGAAGAAAAGATTAATGAACTCAAAGACATAATAATAGAAATGATCCAAAAGGAAATACTAAGAGAAAAACAATTTTAAAAAATTAAAAGAGCGTTAGTGAACTGTGGGACAACTTCAAGCAGCTTAATATACAGCCTAATTGGAGATCCCTAAAGGAGAGAATTGGGGAAGAGGTAAGGAGACCAAAGAAATATCAGAGGAAACAATGGCAGAATTTTTTTCTGAAGGTGGTGAAAATTATAAATCCACAGATCCAAGATGCTCAATGAACTCAATGAACCCAAAACTCAAGAAATGTGAAGAAAATTACAGCAAGTTACATCATAATCAAACTTCTCAAAAGCAGTGCTAAAGAGAAAATGGTAAAAGCAGCCAGAAAAAAAGAGTCACTTCAACAAGGGTCACTTCAACTTCATAGGAACAAATATAACAATGATAAAAGGTTTCGCCTTGGAAAAACGCAAGCAAATAGATAGTAGAAAAACAAAGTATTGAAACAAAAGAAAATAAACAAATTCTATGCCCAGTGATTATTCCTTTCAAAAACAAAGTAATAATCAAGACCCCTCAAGACATATAAAAGCTGAAAAAATTATCATCAGCAGACCCAAATTAAAAGAATATGTAAAAGAAAGAAGGAAAATGACCAGATGGAAAGTTTAGTTGATACAAAGGATGAGGATAACCTTTACCCTAGTGAGCTGGGGTAAAGAGAGCATAATGGACTTTAGAGTCAGGAAAGACATGGGTTCAATTCTGGATTCTCTACCGCCCTGCTTTGTGAACTTCATCAGTTACTTAGAAACTGAGCGTAAAGTTTATCAAAAACTTCTGCAACTTGAGCAACAACTTCTGACACCAACTGCAAATAATGCAGTAACTCATTTCAATTTAATTCTGACTCTAACTGCCTGGAGTTAAGACAGACTCCATAGGTTAAGCCTGATCCTCTGCAAACTTGTTTTTCAGGCACCATTTATAAGTTTGGGGCTCATGCTACCCTCACTTCTAACCAACTGACTACAACTTTGGGGTTTCCCAACACCCTCTTGGGTTTGATAATTTGCTAGAATGACTTACATAACTCACTGAAAGTGCATACTTATGATTATAATTTTAGTATAGTAAAAGGATATAAATAAGATGAAGTCAAAAGAAGCGATGCATTTTAGAGTAAGGTCTGGAAGGGTCTCAAACAAACACAAGCTTCTGTCCTCTCCTGTGAATTCATAATGTGTCACCCTCCTAGCACAGAGATGCATTTACTCAATCATAGAAGCTCTCTTGCTCTTGAATGTCCTAAGTTTATTAGACTTATATTAAATAATGTATGCAAACATGCACTAATGTATGCATACATGGAAATTGGTACACAACACCTCTTACTTTTCCACTTTTCATTTCCCAGGAAGACTTTTATTTACATCCCCGAGGGCCATGGCTAATTGTTATTAAAGCTGTGACAATCTGCAGCCAACTCAGAGAGTGAACTCCGACCTCTTCCAGACTAAAGTCAATTTTAGGCTACCAAGTCAGTGGCAGAACAAGTTAGCCAAGGTGAAGTTGCAATTACTTAAATAATTGGTACTGTTTCACAAAACAGAATGAAAAATACTAATGTAATGTAGCCAGAGACTCTATTCAAACCCTCATGAACCCATCTTTAGTCAGCTACAAATTAATCTGCCATCTTCCTTATCATATCATCCTTCAGCAACATCTAGCTGGAGCCTGGGTTGCACTACGCAAATTATTATTCCATCCTTTGCAAGTATGCATTTTCTCTTGTTATCATTTTATGATTCGGGGGCCACACTAAGCAAGGAAATGTCAGCAGCTCAAAACTTCTTGGTTAAAATTGGCCTGGGTTTTTGGTTCACCAGCTTTTGTTTTCACAGGAATGAAAAAAAAAATTATAATCCTATGTTCTACAATTCTGAAATAACCATTATTTTCCAAGGACTTGTAAATGTGAGTACTGTTTCAATTTTTTAAAAACTCAGCACATTTTACTTCTAAGAAATATAGATGCCTTTCTCTTCTCTATCATATAGCTTTTCCCTTCTCATCAATGTATCTCCTTCAGATTCCATCAGTGGTTATTAGAGTCATGAAGCTAGCAGCTGCAAGGACTGAAGATCCTGATTTCCTCTGCCAACCCTGGATATTTAAACTGTTTAGTTCAAAGTAATAGAAAATGGTTTAAAACGGTTTTAGAGGTACATTTTGGACATGAGTTTCCACTGTTGTATAGAATAAACGGGAAACGAACTCATGGATTGTAAGCCATTGTAGAATTGCTACTAGAATTTCCCAGTGAGGTGTCTAATATGGTAGCAAATTTGTCCAATGTTTATGGAAACCAACTGATAAATAGAGCCAGGGTTTCAATAGGCAAAACTATTGTCTATTATTCACAATTTTAAAACTTTAAATCCAGACCAAACTGGTGATTCCTTCAGTGACTTAAATATATGTGTTTATTATTAAAATGTAGGGTAGATATAGAAGGTCACAAACGCACTTATGTTTACAATGTTGGGATTTGAAAATCAATGTGAATGTGGCACAGGGATCCCATAGTCATTTAGGTTTTTAAAAGTGCTTCTTTATTATCATTTGCTAATTATATTTGGTTTAATCAACATAAATTTATGCAATTACAAGTGAGAGATTATATCATGTTGCCTGTTTGAATATATTGGCACAAGTATCATAGAAATTTGACTTAAGAGAATATCCAGCAGTAAAAATTCTAGGAAATGCAAAACAAGTTGGAATCTTGTATGCTCCTATCTGGACAGCAGTGAAGTTTGTTATTTAAACCTTTGATTTTGCCTCTCTTCTTGCAATTTGGAAGTTGAATATGTGTTTGCAAAATGGTTCTCTATGTTAGAGGTAGAACGTTTTTATGATATTACAGAAAACCAATGAGTTTAGTGTTCCCTCTCTTTCAGGAATAGCATGAGTTAAAACAATGAGCACAAATCTTGCATGGGCTGGCCTTCCTTCTCTATATATGTGCATCAAACCACAACTCCCAGTTTGGGATTTCAGGAGTTTCTGACCAATCCTAAAGGTTCTCCAAACATCCTACTCCAGGGAGGCCTGAAATGTCAAAATCTTATGTCTTCTCAATTGTCATATCACATCCTGCCACAGACTGTGTAACCTGTGAGGACTGCTGCTATTTAATGCCATAAAAACCCATAGATGCTCCTTCTCCACAAACAGCACCTCTCCAATTAAAGCCATCTTTACCAAGCCTGATCATTTTCAGACAGAAATATCGATTAATTCACCTATAGTCAGTGCATAGAAACATCTTTAATGAGAATTATAATGACCTCTGAACTCTGCTCTTTAGCCTTGTAATATACTCTCTCAATATTTGGCTAAGTGGTCCAGTGGCATATCCGAGATGGAAAGACACTGCATTTCTTTACTGTTGACATGGAAATACACAGAAGAAATGTTCAAAAGCTTCATTTTAATGGGGATGGAGGTGGGAATGGCGAGAAAGAGGTCACTTCTACAGATTGCTTCTTTGACAGGGTCCAGCTAATCTAGTAAATATTATTGGGGGGGGGCACTTATCCATCACGTAGCACAGTCACTGAGGAGACATACTATTAAGAAACCACAGATTGAACTTTCAGGCTAACAATTAGTCAAGCTTCATAATTTGGTATTGACAATGAATATATTATTTACAATGTTTCCTGGAATAACTTCCAGTTGCCAGATACAGCCCTTACATTAATGTTCAGAAACTGAATGCCATGCCATTAAATTTGCACAGAATTCATGTGTTGGATAATTAAGTTAGTACATCAGTCAGCCCACTGTACCCTGCTCTCATTTCCCCTCTCTCAAATTTGATCACCCTTTGACCTGTAAGGCTTTGTTGACACAGGTTACTAGGATGCCAGTTTACCAAAGAGATTAAAAATTTGTTTAGAAAGTGTACATTCTTCTCCAAAGATAAACGCACACCAGAGAAAATCCTAACAGCTTTTAATTTCCATGCTTTTCAGTTTTATTGTTGTAAATGTAACTGTTTATAGGACTAATGACACAGGCTGGCTCTGTTGAGCCAATTACACCAGTAGGCACTTGGATCAGATTCTTTACTTGTGTTCCATTTACATGATGTGGATGTCGGATATTTGACGAAATTGAATTGCACCAGAGCGCCTCGGTGCTTTCCCTACTCTGCATCTCTGAGCACTTTACAGAACAATGAAATAAATGATAATATGCTGGATGCGGGGTGGTGACTATGAACAAGCACATAGATGCACAATGAGCAACAGTCAACCAACAGTTCGGGTTGTTACATTAGATGTCTCAGCCAGGGCAGCCGACCATTGGAGGAATTGCATCAGATTTATCGGATATTTATGCTTTTGACTTGGGTTTGATTTTGAATTTATTATTTTTCTCCTTACATTTGCAGGAAAGAGATCACTGAAGAGAGAAGAAACAATGGCATCGAGTGCTTATGTTGGTGACAGTAAAATAGGAGCATCTGGACTCTCGTAACATGCACATGGATGCTGAGTGGGCTCCCCATCACTCCTAAATGCTGGCATGCTTCTCTGCTGACCTAGAACTGAACATACGATTCTGGTAATAAGACACCCAGTGTGCAGAGATCTTGATGGGTCCAATTATGATGCACTGTGGGAAGATGCATAATGGAGGAAGGGTCCGCTGGGACCCTGCCTGTGGCTTGTTTCCTCATATCCCTCATGACAAACACCGTGAGATGGTTAGCATCTATTGAGTTCCTACTATCAACTGGCATTTTCTGGAAATTATTTCAGTTAATCCAAACAGCAAACCCCAAGGAAGCAGTGATATTCTCCATAATACATAAGGAACTGAAAATTTTGGGATGCAAATATTTGCCCTAGATTACCTGGCATTGGAGTTTGAACCCATATCTGTGTAAATCAAAGTATAGTCTCTTACCACTATGTTATACAGCTTTGTCAATAAACATATCATTTTTTGAATCTTGGCTGGTTTTTAGGCAAAAGCCCTACTGAAACCAGCAACAGCATTTTTAAAGAAATATTCATTATATTTATAATTTTATTTTTGAATGATTACAGCACCTCTACCCTAAGGCAAAGTGCCAAGGAAGCATGGGAAAATATACCCAAACTCTTCACATATTTTGGAAAAAGTTTTTATATTTGAGCATCAGTGGAAAAGGTCCCATTTGAATGAAACTTCAATGATCACTTTGGAATTAATATACTGATTTGAAGAAATTCCTCCCTAAATTTGCAGAGGTTTATAAACTTATGTAGGTAAGTAGGTCATCAGGGCAAATGGACAAGTAATGAAGATGCTAATCCTGAATGTGTTTATGGATTAATCCTGGCTTATAATTTATCCATTAGTGTGAGCTAAACATTAGTTTAACATAGTAAACAGAAGAAAACCAATCCTATTTACTTCACTCTGTCTTTTAAGAAAACAATTGGTGTGGCCTTTCTCATTTCCCATTTCTGTCTATTTGAGACCTTGCCAACAATCTTTCTCCAGTGCATTTTCATCATCTTCCATGCACCCCTAATTTGGAAAAGTGGTGCTGAAAATGAACTGCTAAAGAGAGAAGGTACTTTAGACTAGACTTGCAAGGCCCAGGATGATAGCCTGTGAGTCGACACTTTTAGTAGAGCCCTTCGACCCCTTTAAAAATAAGAAGCTGTATCTGGAGGACCTAATACCTCACTTCAGACTGAACTCCTTTACTTTTTGCTGACCTTTCAGAGTCCACATTTTTATATGAAGAACATTTTAGAGGGGCATGGCAATCTCTGTGGGCCTTTGTTGAGCCCATAGAATAAATGATGTTTCAGTGTTGATTTCAACGGAACTAATGAGAAAGTTCAATTTAAAAGGTAAGGTGTATGTTACTAGTCAAGCGCATGGAAGAGAAGCATGTTGTAACTTGACGCAAGAGTTATCACCACTAAGCTTCCAAAAGCATGTGAAAATGTGGTTTGACATGGGTTGGTATATTTTAATAACCACCTTCTCCAATTTCTGACATTAAATTGTTGGTGACTGAGGGACAGACTATGCTTTTAAAAACCTGACTTTAAATCTGCAGCAACCTACCATGTAAATTTGTCATAGCAGCCTTCTCTCTCCATGCTTTAGTTTCTCTGCCTCCAAGAGTTAAGAAAATTCTTTGAGAAATCATGGCAGCTTAAAAAAAATTCTAGCAAAATTCTAGGAAAAAATTTTAATGGTAAAACAATGTCTCAAATACATTGTGTCGAATTCTCAGGACCTGATGCTCCTTAATGGTTATCTTCGAAATTAAAACGAAATGGAAAAATTACTTTCTTAGAGGTATTGTGACAATTGTGAATAGCAATAATTTTAGCTCTATGTTTTCTCTAGTCCACAACACAAAGACATGTAGAAAACCACAAGATCCCATTAAAATTGAGCAAATTGTCCTGAGTGCACATAAGTCAAGATATGCACTAGCAACAATATCAATAACACAATGGCCAGTATATACTTAGCATTTGCTTGGTGAGTTTGTGGCAATAACTCTGGAAGGTGAGTAGTTCATCCTTGTCTGACAGATGAAGAAACTGGGCTTGGAGATGCACAGTACCTTCTCTAGGATAATTTGACTGGATATATGAGAAACAATTTGAATTAGGTCTTTCTTACTCCAAATTCCATGAGATCTTTACATTAATCCTAGCCTCAAATAAGGCACCTGCTCCATCTGAAAACTGGTCAGATAATTGTTTCTTTTAAAAAGCAAATAAATAAATCTTGTGATCGAGGCATTTCCTCTAATTAATCATACTTGAGATATGTCCCCAGTTCCTGAGAGTGAGAGTGCCATATATCATTGCTTTTTCCAATCTTTTGAGAAAGCAGTATAGGATGTGTAGGCACGTAAGCTCTGGGTTCACATTGCCTGAAATCAGGTGTAAGTTCTACCACTTATTAGTTGCATCATGGTGGGCAATTTACACTCTCTGTGCTTCTGTAAAACTGGGTAAAAAATAGTTCTTAGCACATAGTTTCATTGTGCAGATTGGAAGACTTAAACTATTCATATGCCTTAAGTATTCAATATATGTCAGCTGAAATTATTACGGATATCAACACTTGAGCCAACAGGTATACAAATGTCAGCAAGGAAGATTCTCATCTAAATGTTTTCATCTTATTCTCTACTTTACCAAGTACTCATGCTTTCTTCCAGGAATATATCTGCTCTAGATGTTTTTTTCTCTTGATGCATCGTTCCAGTGAATTTTGCAAGTCATGTGAAAATAGTTTTGTTTTTGTTTTTTTGGGGGGGTGAGGTGGGGGGCATGGTTTTGCCTATGGTCAGCCAGCTATGTGAGACAGGACGTTCCAATTGTCCTTTGAAGGTATTATGTAACCTATGATTTCACCGGGGTCTTGATGATGCCCTCAAGCCCCTATTACAACCATTTCTGTCACCAGGTGAGCAGATTCTTTGAGGGAATTTCACTCACTTGATCTTCCATTAGCGCTGCTTCACAAACCATAATGTGTTATTTTTTAGTGAAATAATGGAACTACTCCCGAATGCTGGCATATTAAGGACACCTAATTATGTATATTGGTCCTGTTGAGTTGATAAGATGTGATAG
>JAQZBX010002491.1:29788-46720 GCA_029593785.1 Cabassous unicinctus
GGGGGGGGGGGGGCGCGGCATCAGAATATTGGCTTCCAGTTGGCAAGGCAGAGGTGGTTATAACTGAGAAAAATAAAAACAGGAATTAGAGAGTCATTCCATGCAGTCAAGCTGCTACTGTCCTACCACTAAACGGGTATTTCTCAAAATTCAACTTTCAGCAGTTTGTAACAATTGTAGCTCCTGCATTACTATAAAAGACTATCACCACCACCACTACCTTTCCCCAGCTGTACTTTTTTATGGATAGCAATTACTTTTCTAGACTTAAGTAGAAACATCCCTCCCCACCAACGCCAGGATTTTGATCTCTTTTAGGTCTCTCTTTACTAAAAATCTAAGTTTACCAGGACCATAAACTAGGAGAATTGAGAAATAAAAAGCAGTCCAATAGCGTGCATATTCAGCACTTACTAACATGTCCACACTTCCTAATTCTATGGCAGTCCAAGCAAAGTGACAGGATATGTGGGGTATGCAATCATAAAGGAAAACCTTTCAAATATATACGTCATTTTGATTTTAAGTCTGCTACCTTCTTGGGTACAAGGGTCCCTATTTAGAATGTTCCCTCGTTTAACCTTATCATCCGTCAACAGGGTTTTAAAGACCATTCTGGTTGAGTTCTTTATTTTTCTACTTACCTTCTTAATGCATTTGTATTTAATTTAGAGACAAGAATAAAAGTTAAATTTTATCTTAGCCTATGCTCTTGGCGATTCAGGCATCTGGCTGGCTGAAATAGCCTGCGGTCCCATTTTGTTTCATAACTTAGAAGGCGCTAAACTCCATGATGAAGTAATTAAACTCTTATAGGGTACTGTCTTTCTGGGAAATCATCATCCTGGCACTCTGCCTCATTTTCCACCAGAATTGCTCTCCACCCGTGAAGTCAGGGGAACTCAAAAAGCAGTGTACAGCAACAAAGACTCCAATCTGCCCAGAGGACCATACTCTCATTGTGTCAATCAGAAACTCTGAACTGGGTCTGCTCACCAAATTTTCTCCTTAATTTTATCAGCCACATTTATAACTGTGTGTGTCTATATCATTGTACTTTTGCCATTCAAACCTGTTGTATAGTGCCATTCCTTTCTTCTTTCCTTGTTCTCTTCTTGTCTTTCTTTTCCTGTTTTCTTTCTTTTTTCTCCCCGCCCCCCATGTCTTTTCATCTAGTGACAGTTGTTTCCCTGTGATCTCTTATATCTGAAATGGCTATGGTGTGTAGTTTCAGCATACCTCATGGGGCTCCTGTAGAAATTGTCTTGTTTACCATCTCAAAGAAACACCAGTTTGTCAATAGACCACACATGACGATAATGATGATGCTAGAAGTTTCCATGTGACCATCTTGATTCCAAGTATGGAAGACACCTGAGGAGGCAATTTTCCCTGTAATATTGAATAATATTTCTATTCACATCTCAACTACCAACTACCTGCATTTTATTTCCAGAAACATTCGGCTCTGTTTTGAAACTTGGTTCATTAATTTGTGGGGGATAGCGATAGCGTCTATCAAGGAAATGCTTTGTGTTTATGGACTCTGCCAAAGGGTGTTGCTCTCATTGCTGCTCTCTTTTTTAAAAATTGAAGGTCTTTGAAAGAAATATAATCCCCCAGAACTCTGTGTCTTTAGGAAACAGATTTCTCACTGACCAGGTGCTGAGCAAAGTGACCCTCTCATGCCTGACAGGGCTGAGCTGGAGCCACTTCTCTGGAGGAGACAGGACACTGTTTTCTCTGTAACAAGATAAGGCAGCCAAGCTGTATCTCCTAAAACACGCTTTATTTTTGTTGCTGTTGCACTCTCTCCCCTTATCCCCTCCCCCAGGTCTGCCTTGGGTGCCCTCCAGAGAGCCTTATGATTTCCGTTCTTTTTTGTGAATTAAGCTGCCCTTATGTCTTATCCACAAGAGAGAGAGCAAGGGGAGTCAGAGACAGGCAAGGCCATTTCCTGTGTTGGTTATACTGAGAGACGACCTGATGAGAGAGAACTTTTATTACACTCCTTATGCAGAAAGATGAGCATTCTGTTAATTTTACCGAAGGCAAATATGATTTATTTAAACGTAGCTCTGCAGTTTTTTTTTTAGATACTGTAATTTTGCTTTACCAGTGCAGTCCCTAACTGAAATCCTTCACCCAAGCCAGAATATTAAACATAATACAACAGACACATATCTGCACACTGGCATTTTTACTTACTCAAAGGCTTGATTTTTAAGCACAGACCATTATCAGCCTTTACCAGTTTGATCCTCAATTAGTATAATTTTCGACTTTCAAGAATTGAGGACATTTCCTCATGGTTAAGGTGGGTATGGTGAGACTTTTTAAAGTAGACATTGGAGCAGTTAAAATGTAGCATTTGAATTAAAACACAGTCAGCAGTTGAGCGACTGTTTTCAACAACCCTCACTTTTCTCTTTAACAGAGAAGACAAGGAACAAAGAAGCTACAAATATTATTTTGTCTTTTCTTTCTCTTCTGAAATTCACATTTCTCATGATTATTCCTTTAACAGTTCGCTCATTCATCACAAAAATAGATGGGTAACTATCTGATATTAATTTCAGATATCCAAATTCCTGTAGGGCAAGTGGAGGGTGGTGTAGCTGAGCTATGTGTTTTCACTTTTGCGGGGAGAGTATGCGGTTCTTTAAGGTGGCCATGTAGGAGAATAAGCTCCCTACAAATGCCCCAATTTTGGCATCCTCCAGTTCTGCAATAAAACTCTATTACCATTTCTTCAACGGGTTAATGGTGCCACTATCTGGGGGACAATTCATTCTCCTGCTAAAGGCGATGACAAATAACCATTATTCTTCCCAACTGCACTGATAATCGGGACAGCTTAAACATTTTCGCCAGTATAAGTGAAACCATTAATCCTCTTGGATTTCACGATAAGTGGTGACTGTGAAATAATGACTATGTCATTGTAGGCAAGAAAAAATGTTAACAATTAAAACAAGTTAGCCATTATCTTACCGGGCACTGAATCGCTTTCACATTTCATTAGCAATATTGTAAATGATATGTACCTTATTAAAAAAAACTCTTATTATCCAAGAAACCTAATTAGTCAAAAATTCTCAGCCACCACTATCATTTTCTAATGCTATTGCGATGTGGAAGGATGTTTCTGTTTATCCATAAAAGATCCACAATATGTAATTGTTTCCCCAGAAATATCATGGAGAATACACATAAACTCACTTTATTCAGACGTAATGGCATTTAATTTTATGTGACTCACCTCGCTGGTATTGAACAGAATACATTATCTTGCCTTAGCTAACAGTGTGTTTAAGCCAGACATTAAGCTTCCTTCCAAAAGATTATATATTTTAGAGTGGGCTTTGGAGACATCTTTACACTTCTCTTGCTCAACCCTTAAGCTTCTTATAAATGAAATTGATGACTGACCCCCCAGGTGTGGCACACTTAGAGGTTTACTAAGAAGAGAGAGCCCTACATTTCTCTAAAGGGACGCCCAAGACCTAATTCAAATCCAATACCTTTATTCTCTAGACCTATAACATTGTGAAAAATAATAACAAACATTTCTGTGAAAAAGAGTATGAATATAGATATAGCTATCCAGTTACTACCTACATATTTGTTAGAATGAATTAAACAGTCTCAGTCAGGATAATTCTACATGGAGTCATGGCTATAAATTTTCTCCTTGAAAGTCAAATTAGAAAGAAGGAAATATATACAATATATAAAAACACAACAGTGTATTGACATTATACCAGCATATCTAATACTGATTGAAATGATTCATATCAAACACTTAGTAAATCTCCATGACTCACAAGTGTTCAATAACTGTTAGCTATTTTATAATCATCAGTATTTCAGATTATTCCAGCAGTAGCTAATGGAACATGTATGCATATAAATGGATATATAACAGGCATAAATGTACTCTCCTACATAATATGTGTCATAATAGAAATGGCAGAAATCAGAGGTTTTTATTTTAGAATCAATATCTGGGATGATGAATATTACATAATTTTTTAAAATCTTGCTTTAATTCTTCTTTCAATGCAAATTTATTACTTACAGCCTTCGTTGTGCCCAGCTCTGTGCTAGACTATAGAGGGAGGGAAAAATCAAACGAACTTCATATGGTGTCCTTACCCTCCCCAAATCTTTTATTTATCTGATGGAGTTTTTTCCTATGCATCTTTTTTTTTAAGTACATCAAACTTTAGTGCAGGACATTTAAAATACATCTTTCTTTAAATTAAATTTTGCATCAACCAGAGCCATTTACAGGAAAGACAGAAAGACTGGGGAAGGAGAATTGAGAATGAAGGTAGGCAGAAGGAGGAGAAGGGGGCAGGAAGAGTAAGGGGAGAAAGAGAAGGAAGGGAACACGTCTGAATGCCAGGCTTTGTGCTGGGTGTTTGCACATGAGCAATCTAGTTTGATCCGTGAAACCCTATGAAGAAGGTGTTATTATTCCTCTCTTAGTTTCCTACAGCTGCTGTAACACATTACCAGGAACTAGGTGGTTTAAACAACAGAAATTTATACTCTCACAGTTCTGGAGGCAAGAAGTCCAAAATCAAGGTGTCAGCAGGGGTGATTTCTTCTCTTCTCAGGGACTTGTGTCTCTTTCCTCTTCTGCTGGTTGCCAGCAATCTGTGGCTTTCCTTTGAGCATGGCAGCATAACTCCAATCTCTTCCTCCATTTTCCCATGAACTCTCTGTGTCCAAATTCCTCTTTTCTTATAAGGACACTGATCATCTTGGATTGGAGTCCACACTAACTCAGTGTGATCTCATCTTAACTCATCACTTCTACAAAGACCCCATTTCCTAAGAAGGTCACATACACAGGTACTGGAGCTTAGGACATCTACATGTCTTTTGGGGGAACACAATTCAACCCTTAGTAACACCTGTTTTACAGATGAAAGTGTCAGTATTGTCTGGTTTACATTAGAGATGCTTTTTAATATTCATAAGAAACTCGACCTTCTAACATCAGGGATAAAGTTCAATTCCAATGTGGGCCTCCAGGTAAGCCCATTGAATTTATGATGTTTCTGAAGCCCAGGAGTTCAGAATGGATCTCATCACCCACTCTAATAAGGCCTTTAAATAAACATTCCAGAAGTTTCCTTTTGAGTCAGGGATTCTGGAACTTCTGCCTCAAGCAACCTTGCAAGAAGGGCACATACTCTTTTCCCCTAATCATATCTTTTCTTTCTCATTAGCACACCTGCTTCCTTATTAAATGTCACCATCCTACCCAATGCCTAAAGCCAGCTTAGATGAAGAAAAGAATACATATAATGAGATAAAAATGTATAAATCTATAACATTAAATAATAAAATGGTAGAGAATAAAATAATCCTTGGCTCAGGAAAACTACACAAATTAAAGATCTTAAAAAGTATATAAGAAGAGCCATGTGTAGGGAAACTAAAAATGAGTCTATCTTTGTTACACTAGGGAGCATAAATTCCAAAGTAAGACACACTGACCTGGTGCTTAATTCCTGAGCTTGTCTGCCATGATTATAGTGTCTAGATTCTTCTAAAGCCCTCAGGAGTCCTGCTGTCTGAGGCACTGTTTCCTGTGGCAGTCAATGAGATCCTGCTGAGATGTGCATAAGTGTAACCTCTGGAATGACCTCCTGAATCACTATGAAATTTCTTAGCCATAAAAACTCATTTGAATTTAATATTTCCCCCTTTTGGTCAAGGTATTTTTCCAGATATATTGCTAGTTGGTGCTTGGTAGCAATCCCTTGGTGCCAGGGAGGCTCATCCCTAGGAGTCATGTCCCACACCAGTGGGAAGGTAGTGGTTTATATGCTGAGTTTGGCTTAGAGAGAGGTCACATTTGAGCAACAAGGAGGCTTTCAGGAGGTAACTCTTAGGCAATATATAATACTAGGCAAAGTTTCAATTTCACAAGGAAAGGTTCAGAAGTATAATCATCATTATCAAAGACCTGGTGTAATGGTCGGTCTTCCTTCACTAGGCACTGCCCTTGTACTTGGGGGATTCTTGCCATTCTGTTAGAGAATGTAGCAGTACTCCCCAGGATGGGAATTCAATATTCTTTTGGTTATTGTGTGGGTCTCCACCCACTGAGACTATTATTGTATTATAAACTTATTATTATTTGAGCAACAGGAGAACTTTTATCATTGATATAAAGGCAGTGGCCACCAGAGATTCTGAGGGGAGGGAGAGGGAAGAATAGGTGTAATATGGGGGGCATTTTCGGGACATTGGAATTGTCCTGCATTACATTGCAATGATGGATACAGGCCATTATACATTTTGTCATAACCTACAAAATTGTGCAGGACAGAGTGTAAACTAAGATGTAAACTATAGTCCATGGTTAATAGTAATGCTTCAATATTGTGTTCATCAATTGTAACAAATGTACCACACTAATGAAAGATGTTGTTAATGTGGGAAGGTGTGGAAGGGAGAGAGAGTGAAGCATATGGGAATCCCTTATATTTTTTATGTAACATTTATGTGATCTAAATCGTCTTTAAAAATAAAACAATTAAATAAAATAAAGTATATAGGAAAAGCAGACATCAAATGAGTTTGAGAAATGGTAAGTTCCACATAAGGCAACGGATTTCTTCACAATACTTATTTTTCAGAGTTTTAAAATATGCTAATGTGTGGTGATCTCTAACATGAGGATGCTATAGGAAGAGTTTCTGACATTGTAAATGAAAGTCATTTTTGTGGGCCACCTTGGGACACTAGCTTTCTTTGTAATGCAATTAGCATCCTTGGCATGCTCGTATGAAAGAAAAGTTTGAGAAGGCAATAGCAATAGAAGGATTGGGGAATGGCCTCTTTGGTTTCTCCACTATGCTTGTCGTCACCAACATGGAGGCTGATCTGGAGGCATAGTGGATGAAAGGCATATCGGTACAGTCCCAGGCAATTACACAGATAGCAGGGAAGGAACTGAAGGAATGGGTTGAGAACTTGACTTTGGAATCATGGGGACATGGATTTGACTTCTGGCAGCACCACATTTATCTGTGTAATCTTGAGCAAGTGATTGAGCCCTGGTTTCTTTAGCTATAAAATGGAGTTAATAATGCCTTGCACATGTCAAGTGTTCAGTAACTGGGGAAATTCATTAAGGAGAAGGGGGCAGCTGAGGAGGAAAATTAGGCAGGGTCTGCCATCCCTGGAGATCATTTCTCTGGGGACATGTTAGCTATTTTAAAGTCTTGGACTGCTTGCATTTGTTCATTTTTAAATCAGGAATTTAGGTCAGTTCTCATAAAACAAGGTGCATGCTTCCATTGTTGTAGGCATTTTTGATGCAATGACTCATGTGCACACAGAAAAGGCATTTGTTACAGGCTTTCCCCTGCTTCCAATTCCTTGCACCTGCTGTTTCCCCTGCCTGGAAATGTCTTCTCCGTGTCCTCTCCCTAGCTACCAACTTTCTACTTTGCAGCCACATCTTAATTTGAGCATGACCTCTTCTCCGAGAGAATCTCCAGCTTGTCCAGTGAGGATCAGGCACAATTTCACCTGCTTTCCTCTTCACAATTTTCTTACTGTAGCCCCATTGCCTTCATGTCTTTCCAAACCTGGACACCCACCATATGGAAACAAGAGATGACCCTCAAACTGAGTTTCCTCAGGAGCTGGCACTGGACCTGCTGGCACTCAACACACGTGTTGAACGAACAGGATAAAAATGATCATTATTTTTCAAATCTCAACCAAGACCACCTGATTTTTTCTTTCTTTCTGGTATGTCCATATTTCTGTGTAAAATATCCTTCCAAAGCTGTGCACGTGAAACCCAATCTAGTTACATATTTAAGGAATGCCCTTCTTTGAACAGGATGCAATCGTATGAAATCAGACCTGCCTTGGCCTCTGGTGGCTGTTTGTACAATGTACAACCCTGATATAAATAAGGCAACCTGGTTCTGCCCTTGCCATGTTCACACCACATTCTCCTGTTATCTGGAAGAACATGATTATTTCACAAATAAGAGCAAAGTGAGTTGGGGGCTCTGAAGGAAACCAGCTTGTGCATATTAACAGGAATTGACTGTTTCCCTGCTCTCCACGTTCACCATGAAAGCATTTTTCCTTAGATACATCGATCACATGTAATTTAAGGGGTCCGAGATCACACAGGGGCCCAGGCATAAATTCTACTAATGTCTTCACCCCTGAAGAGTCCCTCCAGTGTTGCCCTGGAAATGCTTCCTCTTTTCTTCCCACAGGAAGCCTGGAAGTGACTGCTTTCTGGTGCCACAAGACTCAGCCTCATCTGGCCACTGAGATTTCTGTGTCCTGTGTCCCATGTCCTATGCAGTCAGCACAGCCTTGGTTGCCTTAGGGACAAAGCTGGTCTTGTAAAACCTATGGTAGACCCAGTTCCCTTTAGTATCAACCACATGTGCCATTGCCCTGGACCTGGGACAGTGGGGTTCACTTGTACCCTGTTTTCTGGCCAAACTGCCTGTGGAACTGAGCAGAGCCATTTTTGATGTGTCCCTTCTTTCAAATCATCACAACTGTCTCTTTTTTAGGTTCACTTGCAGAAGAAGCGATTCTTGCTTTACCATTTTCAAATTTAGTCACGAAATACTTCCAGGAAATTTACAATTCCTTACATCAGTATATCAGTGTATTAAAGATAAAGTGCTTTCCAATATCTCACCTCATTTAACACATAGGCTGTACAAGAGGAAGGAGTCCATTGATAAGAAAACCAAGGACCTGAGAGATTAAATCATTTCTTTAAAGTCACATGGCCAGCAAGGGGTAAAACTTCAACAAAAGCTCAGAATTTTTTATTCCAGTTCTGGTTCTCTTATGATTGAACATTTTTGTCTAATTTTCACATGAAGTCAGGGGCAAAACCACACACATACACACACACACAAAAAAACAAAAACTAAGAAGACTCCATTTGAAGGCTTTTCCCAGGGAACATTTGTTTTGGAAATATCTGCCATGATTTTTTTAATAGGTCTGCGAAATGAAGATTATAATTGCTCTTTCTGCTTGTCTGATAACATGCTTACCAAAACTATCAATTAGTCTGGGCAGCCTAAATCTTCAGATTCTGGCAAGGAAATAAGCATCGACGATAAGATCTTCCTGCCAAATCTGTGTCCGTTTCCCTGCCTGAATGAGATGCTGTGGTATGAATGCAAAATGTATATAGCACATTGCTATTTAACTAGGAATATGTGTGGGGAAAGGTCGACATAATAGATGCGAACTGCGGGCCTCACTTCTAGAAAGGGCTTCACCATAAAGATCTTTAACCTAAAACATAATGCAGTGGGTGCGGGGGGGAGGACGACAAAATGGGAAATATATGAAATGGCCAAAAGATGAATTTGCTGGGTTTTTCCTATCTCATCCCCTGCCAGGCATGAATGATGTTCAATTCAACATGCTTCGGCCTTTCTTGTTTCTTAAGAGCAAGTAACACCCACGTGCCATTTGTTCCTTGAGGGTGGACTACTCAGACAACAAGCAGCAATTTGTGCTAAACCAACCCCACCTAAGGTAAAGACTTGAGGGAAGGACATTTAATTCTCGCCCTTATGCTGTGAATTGTAAACCAACGTGTTGCTTCGGGGATAGGCCAAATGGAGTGAGAGTCTGATCCGCCTTGAGTCACACGTTGATCAGGGCTTGCCTGAGATGACCGTCTAGTAACTAAGGAGATGCTACAGGCAAGCGGAGCCTGTCGTGTTCCATCTAGTCCCCAGGCCTCAGCCTGTGTCTGCAGGTGTTTCTCTGTATTGAATCTCCCTGGGGAATCCTTGGCTTCACAGCCAAAGCCAGCTGAAGTGAAAGTGATTTGATTTGGATCCTATTACAGGCACTTTACCTCTTCTATTTCCGTGATAATAGCAGATTGGAGTCGATTATTGTACTGGGAGGGGAGTTAATGTGATGTCGAGAAACATTGGGAAAACTGGCACAGGGAGAGAAGGGGATAGATAAAAAAAAAAGTTTAGCACAGATTGAAATCTGCCGAGAGGCTGATATGGCTACCAGGTAAGTGTCCAGCTGGAGTCAGGGAGGTGTTTTCCAAAGGGTGTGGGATCTTTTCCCTGGGCTGTGCTGGTTAAGGGACAGAAAGCACTCTGGCTACTCAGCCTAATTAAGCCAACCTCTCGTGCCCTTCTCCTCCTTGGTCCTTCCCTCTGCAGCTTTCCCCAGACCACTCTGCCAGTCTACCGCCCCTGGGGCTATAGGAACCACCAGCCCTGGTCACCTCCTCTCCTTTTCCCAGGAGGCTAGAGGAGGCCAGAGGAGGCCAACCTTAACCAGCCCACCTCTGATCTTCACACGAGCCATAAAGAAATCTGGGCTGGTTTTTAAAAACTGCTCTATGTGCTTTCACAAAGAGAGGGAACACTCCGAAAAACCCCCAAGCCCTCCTGCTAGGTAACTAGGCAGCATGCGTAGGGATGCTTGTCAGAATTCCTTCCCTGGGGTCCCCAAACCATTGTATCCAGCAGCAGAAGGAGGCGATCTTGCATTTGAAGAAACACGAAGCAGCAAATAAGACACCCTAATAGAATGGAAAGACAATATTGGGCCATCCTAAAGTGTGAATTTGCAAAAAGTCAGTAAATATTGCCTTACAGTGTATCCCTTGAATTAATTAAAGTGCTCTTGGCTTGAAAGCTACCAAATATCTCGTCTTTGACTTGAATTTCCACTTCTGAAAAGTGGCTGCCTTATATTCCTGCTTTCTGAATGTGCAATCCCAATAAAATGCAACATATATGTGAGACTAGATTTCCATTTCTTTGCAGGTATGTAAAATAGATACATAGACCTCCATTTCAAAGACTGATTAAACGAGGTGGGGAAAGAGAATCTTTTGTTTTTTGTGGTTGTTGTTGTGCCTTAATTTTGGATATGAAATAAATATGGAAGAGTGCACATTTCATTAGTATATGAACTAATCTGCCCAGATCGAGAAACAGAACTTTACAAGCACTCTAGAACCTACCCTTCTGCTCACTCTCTCTGGCATTAGAGGACATAGATTAATTCTGTCTGCTTGTGTGCATGAAGGGAATCATATAGGATGTGCTCTTCTGGGTATGAGTCCCTGTGCATACCATTATGTTAGGAGATTCGTGTATATCGTTGGATATAATTGTGACTCATTCATTCTTATTGCTTACAGTGCCCATTCTATGAATACACCACAATTTATGTTTCCACCCTACTGTTTTAGGGCCTTTGGGTGGTATACAATTTCTGGCCATTACAAATAGTGGTTGTCTTTGGGAAAACACATGTACATATTTCTATTGGATATGTTCTTAGAAGGGTATTGGCTGTGTTTCATAGGGTAATCATCTGCCTAGTTTTAATAGCTACTGCTAAATAGTTCTCCAAAGTGGCATTCCAGGTTGCACTCCTACCAGCTGTGTATGAGTGTCCTGGTTGCTCTACATCCTCACAATATTTGGTAATTTCCCTCTTTTAAATTTTGGCCATTTAAGTGGGTGTGTAGAGTATCGCATTATGGAATTAATTTTTATTTTCCTGAGGATTTGAAAAGTTGAGTAACTTATTTATCTAGCCCTCAGATATCCTCTTTTATTAAATATATGTTCAACTAGTTTGCCAGTGTTTTATTTTGGGTTGTGTTATGGAAAGAATCATGTCCTCCACAAAGACGTGTTCAAGTCTTCAACCCTAGGTCTGAATGTGAACTCATTTGTAAATAGGATGTTTGGAGATCTTATTACGGGAGAACAATGGGAATCAGGGTGTGCCTTAATCCTATATGACTGGTGTCCTTACACAGTGTAGGAGGCAGGTGGAGACAGAGGGGGCCAGCTCCCTGTGACAGAGGCAGAGATTGAGTTATAAATTGCTGACAAGCCAGTTACAGGGAGATAACTGCAAGAATGTGGGTCTGAGGAACTGAAAGAATGGAAATGCCCTCGACTGAGATGAGAAGACTGGGATAGGATGGGTTCAGGAGTAAAAATCAAGAGTTCAACCTTATTATGTTGTTGACTATTCTGTGCTCCCAGGTATCACTTTGAATCTTTACTCCCCTAACACCAGGTTCTGAAATGTTTCTTCTACCATCTGACAGGTTTCTTGGTCTCTATAACACAAAGACACACCACAAATACAAGATGATTCTTAATGTTGAGTCTGTCAAAATTGATGTTTTCCTCTGCGTAGTCCCTAGTAAAATATGAGGAAGTGTAGGAAGTGCTATCTGATATGCTGAAGAATCAAAGATTAGAGGAGTGAGAATTTATGAAAAAAATCAGTAATCCTTGGGAAATGAACTATTTGATAAAATTTCCTCCAAACTAACACAACCCAAATTGATTATCAATGTCTTTATTGTAACAGCTTTTCTTGATATCTCCCTAAAGAGGGAAGGATAAAATGGTAGAATCGCACTTCATTTAAAATATTATTATGAGGTATTTGCAGAGCCATATGGCTTAGTCTTCTTCTGTACACAGATAGCTTAGTATTGCTGAGATATTGCATAACTCATGTTTATATGAGACTGTATCAGGGTGACATAAGATGAATTCTTCTTATGTGATAAATCCTCAAACCTTTTTCATAAATAAGATTGAATAAATAGTAACATGTTGCTATGCAGTGTACATGTGTGTGTGTTGTATTTGTGTCTGTGTCTGTGTGTGTTTATTGCACTAGATGACTTTCCCTGCTGGATGGGATATACTTGAAGGTGGAGAGAGTGAGGGCATGGCAGAGGCTATCTAGATGCTCACCAACCCTGCTTCCTCCTCCAACACTCCCAGGGAACATGAGAAGACTACATTTCCCAGCCTCCCTGGCAGTTGGATGGGGCCACATGACTGTGTTGTGGCCTGTGGAATTGGGAAGAAGGGATGTGCATCACTTTTTAGCTCCAGTCACTACGGTAGCATCTTGAGCCATATGTTCAAGCCAGATGCTGTAATAGATAATTGGATATGACCAGTAGATCTTATGCAGACCTATTTCATCACCCAAAGCCATAAGGGCCATGTATATAAGGGATATGGGAAAATGAGAGACCAATTATGTCTTTTCCTTTTCCATCTAAAGATTGGAAAAATAAAGAAAATATACACATACACACACAAAAAAAAGGCATCTGTGGAGGAATTCAGCAGGTGGAAACAGAGGAAGGGCATTTCAGGCAGAGATATAGTTGTGAAAATTTTAGAATAACAGTAATTTGAGATGAATCAAACTTAGGGAACTTGGTGTAACAAATATTAAGCTATTGTCTCTTAGTTTCAAATTCACCTGCTTATATTCTGCTCTGCTCAGTAATGATGGAGATGAAACTTTATTTATCCTTTGTCAGCAGACTTCCTAGAAGATTTTCATATTGAGACACTGGAAGGAGACTAAGAAGCAGGAGGAGCAGAGAAGGAAATTCTTGCTTCCTGTTTTGCTTCTTGTCCTTGTCACAGTTACTGCAGAAATGACCCTTCACCCTCACAGCAGCATTTGAGTCAAGCCCCAGGTACTTTAGACACCCCCTGAACAAGCCTTACCTCTGGGGCACCAGGAGCAACCATGGATCTCCCTGTTCTAAGAAGACTGGGTTCCAGTTCTCGGGGGCATCCTCTTCTTCTGGGTCATGTCAATCCTATCCTTTTCCCTTTGTTCCCCACCTTCAGTAGAAGAGCTGCTTCCTACTCTGCATCTGCAGTTAGTATCTTTGTGTCATCTTATGTTTCTTTTTTACACTCTCAGTCCTCCAACACCCATGTAACCAATATTATAAATTCTGTCTGTTGAAATATTGAGTGTGCTGTTTGTTTTCCCGCCTGGATCCCAAATGATACAGGGGAGAGCCCAAACAGTGTATGCCACTGAGTAAACGTTTGTTGAGTGACTGAGTCAGGAAAATCAGGTGACCAAAAAAATCCCTCTCTCCTTCGGTTTCTTCTTTCATGGAAATAAAATATGCTTTTCTGATTTACAGGGAGATGTGTAAGAACTACATTTATCACATCGAAACAATTCTTTTAAAAATACAAGCTCTATCATGAAGGAGAGACAAAAAGACAAAAGGATGAGGGTAGAGAAATCTAGGGAGTAGAAGAGGAATGATCAAGCAAAGGTCATGATTAGAAAGGGAATGGAGAGGCTCCGAGGTTTCATTTTAGGTTAGGGGCAAATTCAGCATCACAGAGTTCCACAAGTATAATTGCAAGCACAGAATTTGAAAGAAGGTAAAGCAGAGTGAGGAACTGATGAACTTGATGAAGCTGGAATTGTGTGAAGAAGGAATATGTGGGTTTAGGTGGTAGAAGAATAGTCAAGTCTTTGTTTCTGTTGTGGTGCTGTGGATAACAATAAGGTTGCTAGTGAAGGTAACAATGGCCAACAGGAGAAAAAGAGTCAGTGAAGGGACGGGATAGACCCAGAATCACTCCAGTCCAATTCATCATTAGGAGGCGATTAAGAGGACAAGTCAATAAATGCGTACATAGGGCTGTGCTACAAGCCTAGGATAATGAATGGCTAAGGATGACTCCATGTCACTTCTTAAAATTAATTCAGCTGTCAAAGAAGATGCAGGATGATGTAAGCTTTCTGAGTTAGGTAATTTATGAGATTTTGGAGAGGTTTTAGCTTGATTTTTCAGTAATATCTGTGAGAAGGTCAAGGACAAAAACTCTCTATATATAATTTTTAAAATTAAATGGTTTCTTAAAATGGCAGCTAGACATGGTCATTATAAATCAGCTGAGTAGCATATTGGCATGATATGGGGTGCTGGTAAGGGCACATAAATAAATTTACTGAAATTCATGCTTAAATTCTTTGAATTATATCATATATGACTGTCTTATAGCTAAAATACTGCTTAGCAAGGAGCTTTTTAAAACATCTACTGTTCTGCCATTGATTTTTTTCTTTCATTTTCCTGAAGAGTTGGACACCTTCAATGTGCAAAACATTGTGATCACTTAACAGACATTACAACTCTAATGGGGATAGAAGGAAATTGTTGGCAAAGTTAACTACACATTTAAACATTCATTAAAGTAAAATTAATAAAGAGCAATGTCAAAAGGCATATGACAATCTGTGAAAAATATTTTCTATATAAGAAATTGTTAACAGTGTTTACTTCTTAGGATTAGGAAGAGGTGAAGGAATGGAGAAGGATTTCTTCATCCTTCTGTATTGTTTCAATTTTCAACATAAATCTGTCTTACTTTTCTAATTTAAAAATATTAATAGGTAGCTGTGGTAGATTGAATTATGTTTCCCAGTTTAGACATGTTCTTAATTTTAATCCTCATTCTTGTGGATGTGAGTCCAGTGTAAAAAGAGTCTCTTGAAGATATTATTTTTAGGTAAGGGGTGGCCCAACTAAATCAGATTGGGTCTTAATCTGGTTTACTGAGCAGAAAAATTCCATAGATAGTCTGAGAAGGCAATAAGGAGAACTCAGATAGTGGGAATCCAGAGGAGAAAGGCAAAGACAAAACCACATGACAGGAAAGCCAAAGAACTCCAAGGATTGCCAGTAATCAGCACTAGAATACTACATTCTAAAGGGAGAAGGCAAGCCTTGCCAATTTCTAAACATTTGACTTCTCTTAGCCTTAAAACTGTGAGCCAATAAATTCTTATTAAGTCACTTCATTAGGTGGTATTCATCATAGCAACTCAGGAAAACTAAGATAGTTTAAAAAAAGTTATGAAACAAAAAAGTACTATTAATTTCCAAGGAGAAATAGTGCTTTTGACTTTGAGAACCAGAAACACTAGTAAGAAATGGGCAGAATTTGACAGTGTTTTGCAGAATGGATAGACTTTATATAGCCAGGTAAATAATAGAGAAAAGGCCCCACAAAAAGTGAGAATACTATGATGAGCAAGGCTCAAGAGACAGGTAGATAGTTGACGTTTAGAAGAAATGGAGTGTCACGGATAGAAGAAGAACCAGTTAGTGTAGAAGAGCAGATTATAGAATCCAGACTTAGCAGACCCTGACCACCAAGGGAGATCAGTTACCAGAGGTCAGTTTCAGTCCTTGATGTGAAAAATGATAACGATTTGGACTACGTGTAGTAGTAGCTATGTCTCAAAAGATTCAGGATATATTTTGAAAGCAGAGTCAGCAAGATGGGCTGATACTCTGGATGTGGTTTGCAGGAGAAAGAGAGGAGTCATGAATGACTCTAAATTATTTTGTTAAAAGCAGCTGGATAAATATTGATACTATTTGTTGAGAAGGAGATTGCCAAGGGTGCAGCACATTATTGGAAAGAAATCCAAAGTTCGATACTGGACATGTTAAATTTGCAATGCCTAATGGATAGTCAAGTCAAGATGGGCTATAAGCATTTGGAGTTTGGCTGGTATCCAAATAAAATTTTCAGAACTGTAGGAAAAAAATTGAATCAGAAGCTTATACCTAGTGTTTGAAGACTTAGAAAAGGACAAGATCACTTAGGAAGAGAAGATAATCTTGTGGTTGATGCAACACCATGACCATGCAAACAACTGAGAATTGCACCCATCTAAAGGAACATGTGGCCTTAGAGGAAACTCAGATTTGGTAAGCTGATTTATAACAAAAGTCCTATGCCAATAACAATTTAAAATAGTGTGTGGGGGTGGATGTGGCTCAAATGGTTGGGCGTCTATCTCCCATATGGAGGGATCTGGGTTCGATCCCCAGGAATTCCTGGTAAAACAAAGGAAAATATAGAAGGCATGTGGGCTGCCAGGCCCTGTGCATGGGCGTGCCATCAGGCCCTGCGAACACATGAGCCCCCAGGCCCTGCAAGAGGGTGAGCCCCCAGGCCCCATGCGCGGGTATGCCAGGTCCCGCTGAGCCATGCAGCAAGATGATAGCATAACAGGAGAGTGACACAA
>JAQZBX010002491.1:46820-71893 GCA_029593785.1 Cabassous unicinctus
AGACGAGAGTAAAGTGGGATAGAGACACTCATCCCCTCCAGATCAAAGCACCACCTGCTCCTCCAGCATTCCAAGGAAACATAACTCCCTAACCCCCTACCCTCTAGCCATACAGGGGAAAATTTTCTCTTCTAGGGCTTCTTATTGGCCCCTGCACCTCACTCGGACCCTTGACCCCCTCCCACCGACTATCATTTCCCCGCCTAGGAAGGTACTTTATAAATTCATATTCCCCCTTCCAGGGGTGGGCTGAAGTCTATTCTTCAAACCCCCTCCATTGAGAGAGCTTCTCAATAAACTGCGTGCCTGCAATCATCAGTCTCCGTGTCCCAGTGAGTGCCGCCTTTTCTCCAACCGGTAGTATATGTGGTACAGATGAGGAAATGAGTATCTAAAAGGTTAAATAATTTGACCAAAGTCTTAGGATGCAGTCTCCAACTCATATCTCTCTGACTCCAAATCCTGTACCTTTCCACTATAATTGTCTGGTTTCACACGATTCGACTTTAATTTCCTTAAAATCTGGGACCATTACTGAATCCTCTTTGCTAGATACTCTGTTACATGATGGAGTAAAGGTGTGCGCAAACTACCCATGGGCAATAACACGTCGTTTGACTTAAAATTTGTCATGCAAGAGAATTATAATTGGGAAAAGAGGAGAATTGTAAAAGAGAAATGCAGGGAGATATAAGAGAACAGAATAGAAGAACTAAGTCCTATTTGAGAAGTTATTATCTTGAAGGATGCAATGGGGAAGTGACAATGACTCTGGGACCTGAGATGAGTAGGAACAGGGATGAGATCACCCCAAGCAATGGAAACAACATCAAGATATGCTAAGTCAGGATACAGGCACTTAAGGCTGAGGTCACAAGGTCTATAGCTGGATATAAAATCAGAACAGCAGGTCATCACAGTTTATAACAGGCAGAGAAGCATAATATACATTAATAGATGAATTAATCATATTGATTATAATTAATAATATATGAATTAGTGATATACTAATCCTTATATATTATATAATATTACATACTATAACACCAAATATATAATATTAATTATAATAAATAAATATATAATATTCACATATAAAAAAGAGGTACATAGATTTTCCAATCAAGTATTTATTCTAGAAGGACTTTTTGGCCAATGGAATCTATGTTAGGGGGTACAAATGAAAACTGAAGTCCCTCATTAAGAATATGATCCCTATACAGTTGCTGAGCTGAAGAATTTATCATCTGCGGTTTTCATAAGAGTCCACTGGACACAGGTATGGGAAGAAAAATATTTGAAGAGTAATCATTGTGGACGAACCATGACTACTGCCCTAGACAGAAATAGAGAAGAAACTTCCATTTCAGTGAACATCTGTACAAAACAAGGGAACAGCTGGAGAAGCAAAACACCATCCAAGGCAGAGGATCAACTGAATTAGCCACAGAAAAGGAGAAAAGTCTCCTGCACATGGCCGTGGTCTTAAGAGGCAACTTTGCAGGCAGTAGGCTGACAGAAACTTTATTGCAGAAACAAAAAAGGAGGCAGGCCAGGGAAGACAAAGATGCCACCTAAGGAGAGAAGAAAATCAAAAGTGAGGTGAGGGCAGAAAGTTAACCCAAACTCATGACTAATGGCTTCTAGCCAAAGCTTCATTAATGGATCCCTTAGTGAAGTGGGCTGGTGATTAAAGGAGAGAATACCTGAAAAACCACAGAGTAGTCTATGGTAACTTTTAGCAATTGCTTCAAACTCTTTATCTTTCCTTTTGAAATATACAAGAACCAAAATTGAAAGGAAAAGAGTATAAATACAAATAAGTTAACTAGAATTATTCATGTATACACAAAATGGGCACAGATGGATTACAGAGGGATTTTGATGAAGAATATTATTAAAAAGTCTTTCTATAAATTGCATAGAATAACAAGGGAAAAAATAGTGACTACACAGTGCAGAAATCAGACACACTTTGATTGGGTGATCAAAGTGGTCATCTCCAAGGTGGACAGATGGGCATATCTGTATTCAGATGTGATGGGCTGGGAACACCATCTCTTTTGTAATATTCTGACCTGGAATGCATAACCTGCATCTAACTAGAAGGAAAAATCATACAAACCCCAAATGAGAAACATTCTATTCTTCAAAAACATCATTGCTCTATTAGACTAAGAGGAACTAAAATGTAAAAATGCTTATAATTTTTTTAAGTAAACATTCATCCTCCAGATAGATACCATGAAGTTAACTTTTAATCCAATCACTCTTCACATTAGGGGAAAGAATGTGAACTTATGAAGTCTGAATTCTTGAGGTTTTCTTACACTAAAAATTTTATATTATTTTTAATGTAACAAATCAAACCAATTTAAATGTATTAAACGGAAAAAATTAAATCAAGACCTTATTTAGCAAAAGTCCTTTTGTTCTATCTTGACAGTTGGTACCTTTTTAAAAAAATCTTCCCATTTTCCTGTTTATTTTTTCAGATGTAGGATGGGTATAGTTGGGAAAGCTGGGGTTAAAAATCATGTGGCAAATTCTCATTTTGACTAGCAGATGAAAAGAAGATGGATATATAGCACAAATCGCTATGTACAATTTATGAAAGAGGTAACGGTAATTTAATATTATTATGAAAAAATACCTGTATAATGGAATCATTTCAGTTATTACAGCAGGTCTAGAAATATAAAATAATGTGAAGAGAAAGTGACCTATTATCGCAACCGTATATTACAGGTATATTACCCTGGCCCAGCCAATCATTTTTGGTCTGACTAAATTTTAATAATGAAATAGGGATAATATAGCATTAATCACAACAGACAAAATAACCATAACAAAAATGATTAAAAACCTAGAGTGCATCTACAAAATATTATTAAAAATGGAATATTTCTATACGTTGCTATGTGATTAAGTGGCTTTCCAACTGAATTTCTAACTTCATTCTAAGCACGCTTGTTTTAGGGTCCACAATAAGTTATATATCTAAAGTATGGCTACAAAGAAACTAATTGACCTAAATTCTGCTTATTAATTATTAATCATATTATAAAATAATATACTTTAGAAATTTTAGATGGCTAATCTTTTAAAGGGCTTTACATATATTCAAGTATGCAAGGAAATGTTTACATGCATGTATATTCATAGGATGTTTTTGAAAGTTACAAAGTATCAGCATTTGTGTTTGACACAATATGATACATCTATTTTGCAACTGTGAGAATATTTTACAATATCCCTTCTTTTAGTCATTAGTTGACAGATTTAAAAACATTGCTTTGCCATTTGAGATGCTGCATCATTTATGGCAACCTGGAGAAAGAATGGATTCGCCTGTGGTATTCAGGAATTGGCCCATTTCCAGATACTAGCACACATCAACAAGGGAGGCTGATCAGGCTTGCTGGCATTCTCCTCCCTAACTCTGAGGCTAAGAAGATTCCAGGGCTCTGCAGGCGGTCCCCCAGAGGTCTGACTTCTCATGTTGTTATGGGAACTGTTTATCACAAAGGAAACCCAGAAGTGACAGTTTCTGAATTCAAAGAAAGGGCTATATGCTGTTTGCCAGGGAAGTATAGAAATTTGCTCACTACCATACTTGCAATTGGAAGGTGTTTGCAGAAGTGAAAAATGTGCATCTCTCTTGAAGAAATGTGGGAGTACCAGTTGGAAGTCAAAATGGTACCATTTTTTTCTACCTAGGCAGAACTGTGAATGAATTATTTATTGCAATGGCATGAGGAGGTAATGTTCCACATATTGCTCAGGAGGGCATTATAGACTTGGAGAAAATTCAATAAACACTCACCAGTTTCTCTCACCTACTGTCTGCTTCAGATCAACTTTCTTAAATCCCTTAAGTATCCTTCCTGACTCCCTTCTCTGCCCTGTTTCCCAGGTTTCTCTTCACCTGTAGAATAATCTCTCCCAACCCATTCATTATGCTCTTCTGTTACTCCTGTCCTTAAAACGCAACTCTTTCATGGAAGTTTTGGCTACAGAAAGCACATAATTTTTTTAAAATCATACATCAGCTCAAATGACACTCTGCTCTTCTGTGACTCTCTCCTAATCAACTTCTTTTTCTTATTTAGATGAAATATTCTTCTGTCGTGACTAATTTTGCTTTTTGCAGAGCATCTAATGATCTTATTTCTCCCCAAATCTATTAAATACTAATGTTTATAGTTTTCAAAAGGATGAATTTGCTTTTTCAGGTCAGACAATAATGTTTAGTTTAGGGAATGCTTCGAGAGAAATTGAATTCACTAGCAAAGTCCCCTTCTGAAACAATAGGAACTTAAAACCGACTTCAAATAGTTAGTGTTAGAGAATCAGTGAGATGCTCATATTTATTTGATATCATCCACACACAATATTTATATAATAAAACTGACACTTAAAATTCACAGCATAGCATGCCCATAGCTGGGTATGCTCAGATGCGTTGTTCAACAAAGTCCAAGTTAAACATTTTTATCTGTAATACTTTCTGTGTCTATATCTGCATCCCTTACCTGCTACCAGAAACTTAAGACCTTATCTCAGTTCTCCTAAAGTCCTTTTATGTACAATTAGAACCACTGAGGTTTCTATTAGCAGGCTTGGTCTCACCTTATTTCCTATACTAATATTAGCACCAGCATTTATTTATTCAAAACTTATTTAATGAGCCTCTACTATATGTCAAATACTGCATAAGGCATTGAAGGCAAAAAAGTGAATATCCATCTTTTATGAAGTTTGCATTCTAATGGGAGGGGATATAAAATAAACAAGGAGACAAATATTTACATAAGAGATTCCAGTAGTAAGTAGCGCATGAGCTGTGGAGGAAATAAAACAGGGTGCAGTGATAGACAGTAGCAAGTATAATGGAGGTAGCTACTTTAGAAGTAGAAGTCAGAAAACGACTCCACAGATTTCTTTCACTTCCATGTAGAGAATTGTACATGAGAAATCCAAAAGCAGAACAAGTAGGGATACTGCAGGGGTCCAAGCAAAACCTCTTAGTAGTGTAGACCACGGTGGCAGAGGAGGAAGTGAGAAGTAATCAGGGTCTGGATAAATGTTTACTGACAAGCTGACAGGAATTGCTGACAGCTGGGTGTGGGTTTTGAAAGAGAGAGAAGTCAAGGGAAATTTTAAAGTTTCTGTTGTTGTTTTTCCCAGAGCAACTCTGGTAGAATGGGATCAGGAGGACTGTGAGAGTTTGGGGATGTAAATGAAGAGTTCCAATATGGACATGCTAAGTTTGCGATGTCTATTAGAGAAGTGGATAGATTTGAGATATACATAAAAGTTAGTATTGACTTAAATATACAGAGTGAGCGTGAGGAAGATAAGTGACACTCACGTTTCTGCCTTAGGGAGCCCAGTGAAGAAAGCAGTCATTCATTGAACTGAAGACCACAGCAGGAAGAGGTTTGGGTCAAGGGCAGTGACAGGCTTGAGATCTGTGTGATTCTCAGAAGAAGCTCAAAAGTCAGGTAGTTATGGAACTGAAGCCCTGGGGAGAGTCAAGTCTGGAAATGCAGGTTTGGGTACCAGTAACATGTAGATGGCAAGTATAATCATTAGAGTGGATAGAATCCTCCAGTCGCTTCTTTATAGCTCTCCTCATCCTTATAGTCAAATACCCTGCAAAAGGTGTGCATACTCCTAGTTCACGTTCCCTAACCTACTTGCTTCTCAACCCACTATATGAATGTAGGTATGGGTGATGTTCACTTGGCAAAACAATCCTTCACCACAATGGTCACAAGGTGCTAAATCTAATGGATGGTTTGCAGCCCTCATCTTAATCTCTCAAAGTATTTTACACTCTTAATTACTCCCTTGTTCTTTTTGATTTACACTACACACCATTCTTTCCATTCTTCTCCTCTCTCTCTAGCTGCATCATTCCAATTTCTTTTGCAGGCACCTGTACATTTGGAATCTCTCATCTTGCATGGCTTCCTCATCACACTCTCTTCTTTGTCCCTAAACAATCTCATGGCCTCAATGACTGCAGCTTCAAATGCTAATGTCACACAGTTGTATGTATGCATCCAGGGATCTTCTGAGATCATCAGATCCAAAGATCCAACTCTGCTCTCTTCATGCCCATTGGAATGTCCCAATATCATTCAAAATTGACAGATTCAAAAATAAGTCTTTTTCAGTGTTCCTTAGTCCAATGAATGACACATCATCTGTTCAGTTATATGTCTAATTCCTCACCCTTTCCCTCTAGAGCTATCCAATTCATTTTCAAATATTTTAAATTTTATATGCAAAATATTTCTCAAGTCCACTTATATTATTATATTTCCAAGCTGCCATACTCTCTTTCCTGGAATATTTGTCTCTTAGAGCCCATTATTTCCATGGCAGCCCAAATACTCTTTTCAAAGGACAAATATGATTCTGTTGCCTCCCTGCTTAAGAGTATTGACAAATTTTTCACTGCTCTTAGGCAAAGCCCAAAATCTTCAAGGTAGCTTTGCATGGACTGTATTATACTACTTATATGTTTACATATCTTAGATTTCCTCTTCATTCTCTGTCCTCCTGCCCCACAGGCTCTTTGGACCACTCATAAGCTACTCTTTTTCCCACCATTTGACATGTACACATGCTGATCCTTCTGTCTGTAATCCTCTCTCCAACTCCATCTAGTTTTTGATTGTTGTTTGTTTGTTTCCCTGCCCATCTTTCAGATTTTCAGCTGCTCAAGCAGCATGTGCTTCAGGAAAACTTTTCTTAGAATCCCTTCACCCCCAATTTAGTCATGCTTCCTCATTATCTGTTCCCATAACACCATGTTCTTATCTGTCCTTTGGTACTCGCTCCATTTTGCATTGAGGTGTGTTCTCTGTTCATTAGTGTGTCTATTTGATGATGGTTTTCCCCTAGATTGTAGGCTCCATTAGAACAGAGAAGCTGTCTGCTCTTGTCCACTGCTGGCTCCCAAGCACCTATCCCAATGCTTAGCACAGAGTTTGTGCTCATTACATATCTGTTGAATAAATGAAGGTAGCCCAGAGTAAGTGTTATGGGCTAAATAAAATAAAAAATAAAAATAAAAGAGGGCTTTTTGTTAACACAGATATGTGTATTCTGGAGTCTTCCATAAAACAATCATTATAAGAGGCAGTTAATTTTTGAGAATGTCATGCGTCAACTATCCAGGGACCTACAAAGAGCGAAACATTTTATCAGATAAAGTAACCATATAAACTCATAAAGAAGTTGAGTATATATTTATTGAGAGCTTATTTTATTCTAAGTACTTTTCTTGGATTATTTGTGTCCTCAGAAAATTCCTGTTAAATAGGTACTATTGTCATTCCCATTCCTACACTTGGAAAATGAGATTTAAAGAAGGTAAATCCCTCACTCAAGTAGTACCCAGAGTTGAACCCCATGCTACTAACCACTATCCATAACGCCACTCAAGAGAAAGAAAATGAAGAGAATGGGCTGGCAGACTCCTTGTAACCATGACTTTTATTTCCCGGAAATACAGAGTAGTTTCATTGAATACCACTGAGTTTAGAATCAGAAAAAATAAATGGGTTTGACTCTAATCCTTCTTAGCTTTGAATTAATCAAGTAGGCTTGGAAGGTCCCTTCCTCAAAGGGAACGTGGGGCAAATAGTGCCCTTATTCCAAGGTCCTGGGGTGAATTACCACAGGATCCTAATGATGTCACATGACACTTATGCATCATCTAACTTTGCATTACTTTGTTATCACAAAAGCATATTTTAAAGGGAAAAAAGTCATTAAATGCTTTATGTCTCTATATACTCTCATACATATATATATATGTACATACATACTTAAAGGAGGAAACACTATGTTATATTTAAACATCCTTATTAGTTATGCCCACAGTTTTCTCCTCACCCAAAGAGGGAGCAGAATTCCCCAGCCATTGGACCATCTGTGAATTTTAAAGCTTCTGCAACACACTTCACAAATCCAGCCGGTTTTGTCCCCAAAGCCCACTCCCTCTGCCTGAAGCGGGCAGGCAGGCGGTGTATGCACAGCCCTGGAGAACAGAGGGGTCAGCGTGGCTGTACAACAACAGCCTGCACAAATACTTCAGGAAAAAGCATTATGTCCAGTTTCAAAAATTAATGTTCACTTCAGACGTTCAGATTTGAGTGGGGAAGGCTCTGTTCCACTTCAGACAGGATCGAGTCATCTCACTTAATAACACAGTTGTAAATCTGAATAAAATTAAAAAGAGATCAAACCCTGTAGACAAATGCTTTGGCTAAATGCCCTCTCTTGTGATCTGAATTCCAACTACTATGTTGTATAGTCATTTATAAAGGGGCTTGGAGGTAGGCTAGAGTGGGGGGAAGGGGTCATTAATTTCAGCCCACCCAGAAAGGTGTTAACTATGCTCTATCCTTCTGGTTAGATGATAATTAAGCCGCTTCTATTGTGCCTCCCCAGAGGAGGCATATATACTGTATTACTCTACAATACAGTTAGTACAGTGCAATTGCAGTGAATCAAATCTTGTTTATCTTGAGGATGGGGCAGGCTCGCTCAGCTAGGAGTTTTATTTTTAATTAGGAAAATTCTGGATTGGCTCTGGTGCACATTTGGTTAACTCCCTCCCTGCCAAAGCCTACCATCACTCCCGTGCATTGTCGAATGTCATCATAAAAAATAAAAAATAATTTTAAAAATCTCCTTTCACAAAAGGTCTAGCACATTTCTCACGTGACTGGAATTCTCTCAAGTCTTTCTGAAAAGCCTATCATATCCACAGGAGACTGATTAGTCATTATTGATGACTTTTATGCTTGTAGATAATAAATATCTTCACATTCAGTTTGCACACTGTGACGCCGAGGATTGCAGAAACTTAAACTACTTGTCCAGTGTAAGAGGCCAGTTAATTGGAAAGCAAAGAGTAGGCTCTTCCCACACGTGTGGCCTGCAAGTGGGATGGCTCTCCTTATGACCTCAGAGCAGACGTTTTGTGTGAGAGAAGAAACTGTGTCATGGATTTCATTTAATTTTGACTGAAACCACAATCTGGTCTCTTGGTCATTGCCATGTGGGTATCTTTTGGAGTTGAGGGGGGCTGTTTACTTTGATCCTATGAACAATGAATTGTAGGAGCAAAACTGTGAGCAGTACTTTGGTTAGGACGATCCCTGTCTTGTCAGGATGTAGCGTGTCACCTGGTGTACTGTAGGCCACTGATTTATGAGAGTGGGACAAGCATGGTGTTTGGAATCAGATCAGATTCAACGAACTTCTCCGTGACTCAGTTTCATCATGTGAAGAAAAATGGAGTTAAAATATACATTTCATTGGCTTTCCATAATGATTCATTAAATAATGAATAGAAATGCCTGGCATGTAGAAGTCACTCAGTTCATGCCTTCATTTTCCCAACATCCCTTATTCCATGCATGAAAGTATACACCCTTACCAATCTGCAAGTGTCTTGAAGGCAGGGTGACAGATTCAACTCTGATAGCCCCAGTGAGGAGTTCAATGAATGTTTATTCAATTGATGTCAGCATTCTGAATGGTGTCTGGGAACAGGAAATGACCAGAAAGCATCATATATTTTGAGTAATAGTGCAAACCCAAGGCATATATGGCCATTGGGTAAGGAATCTGCTTCAGAGTTTTGAGGGCTAAGTGGCTAGCTGGATTTGGGGATGGGGATTGTTTATCATGATGGAAACAGGCCATCAACTGGGGAAGACAATCTGGGGAATCCAAGGATTTGGGTAGGACAGAAACACAAGTGGTTGTTCTCTGGAGGCAAAGAGTAGAGAATATTTTTGGAGGGAAGAGCAATTTTGGATTTTAGTGGCAAATGCAAATAAAATATGGCTTGCATGTACCAAAAAGGGAAATGAGTGCTGTCATTATGTGTAACGTCATGCCCTGCATCTCAAAGAGAAGATGATTGTGAGGTGCCCAAGGGAGAGTGGATTGGCTGGTAGTAAATTCAGTCCATCTACATTTCAAACTAGATTATAAATAGCACAGGGGTGCTTTGAGAAGCGGGCAGCAAGACTGATGTGGATGGAGCTCCAAACTCTCAACATCCAAATCCCTACCCTAACCTCACTTCAATCAGACCATGCCCCACTTTGTCCCCTACAAATTTGGCATTCTGCATTGGTTTCCATTAGGAAAAGAAAATTCTATTTAAAAAAAACATAGATAACCCAAATAACTGGAAGTGAATAAGGAATTGAAACCATTTCCTGCAAAGACAATAAGGTTTAAATTGTCGGGTTTAAATTCTCAGCTTGGCATTTTGAAAAATTAAATTCTTTCATCTACTTGAGAGATTTCGAAGTATATACATTTGAGGGAAACCGCTACCAACCACAAGACCTCTTCGGAGATTGGGGGTGAGAAAGCTAATTCAAATCTCTGGGCCCATGTCTCTTTTGGTACAATGTGCTACCTGACATTGGGGATTAATATTTCAAGTGCCAGGGAAGAATGCACATGTCACAGAGAGAGACCAGTCATCCGCAAGCCGAGCTGTGCTCTCAGAGAAAGAAGGCCCTAGAACAAGGGGAAATGAAGAGACTGCCCGAAACCAGCTCAAAATGTAATTGGCACTAAACAAGAGGAAGAGTGCCTGTAGGTTAAATCAGAATTTAGAAGAAATTAATGGAGATAACTATCAGGGAAGTGAAGTACTCTTTCTAGAAATAAAATGCCATCAGCATGCTTCTTTGAGAGAAGATACTTATGTGTCTCAGCTGCAGTGTTGTGCTTCATTGCTTTTAAAATTTACATGAACAACTGCCTTAACGGTAATAAATTGAAGCAACAACAAAAACAAGAGGGCTGCGAATATTTCAGAGTAAGAACGAGAATAAATTTAGGGTAAGATATTGAAATCTCTCTACTTCATTCAGTGTTACCATCTCTGCAAATCCTACTTATATTTAAATATAATTAAAACTGAGTCTAATCCTAACCCTGAATAAGCAAATAGAATGTGTGTTCACCTGCTTAACATAGACACCAAATGCCATTTATGCTGAACTCAGATGCAGCCTGTGTTGGCAGGACAAGTCTGTACCGACTCTGGGCCAGAGACAGAAAAATATCTTTCGATTAGTTTAGTGGTTTTTTGTTTTGTTTTTTCTTAAGTATAAAAGTGGGTTTTGCATTCAGCTCCATATTCTCTGGAACTAGGACAGTATATAGAAAACAAGTTTTTCAAACATGTTTTTTTGATTGAAAGGACGGATGAAGGAATGGTCAAAGGGACCATTCCAAATGTCTATGGCAAACCCACGTCCCCAGGAGTGAACACTTGGAGAATACTCTGCAACCTGTGTGCCGAGCAGGAGAATGTCTAGGTTGGAGAGCACTGTGTGCCCAGGAAGAGATTTTCTTAGAAGCCTATTTGTGTAACTACCTTGGCTTGTTCTTCATTCTTGGCACCCAGGAACCCCCCAGCCATTGAGGAGACAAAAACTGTGCTCCTCTTTTTCCAGTGAATCAAGATGGATGGTGACAGCTCTCCCTCAAGTGGAATGGACAAGCCGAGTGCTTTGGGTTCTGTTTCCTGGTCAGCCTGAGCGCCTTCTGGAAAAGGCAAAAGAGCCAATTACCTCAGTTTCCAAATATGCAAAAGTACCGGCTGATTGTGCAACAAGTGCCCCTCTGTACGCAGGCGAAGCAGGCTAAGAGAGCGGCCATATTTCTTTTTATTATTACTTTGTCATCAATAATCAGCAAAGCCCTCAAGTGCCTGATGTCGTTGCCTAGAAGCAGCAGTTCTTAGACCCCGCTTGAAAGGAGTCCACAGTATGTAAGTAGTTAACCCTTGCCCTGCTGAGCAGCCCGATGCGATCACACACGCATACAAACATTTTCTCCGTGCGGGTGAGCAATGAGGAGCAGCTATTTTTGCTCGCGGGTGCTGTGCAAGAGGTCAGCTCAACCTAAAATCAAAGCCTAACAGGTATTATAGGTGAAAATCCCGTGGAGAAAATAAAACTGGAACTACAAAGCTGATCTCAGTTTACAGAACCGCTCTGCACGTTTTTCAAAACAGGCAGTATCTTTTGAAAGCTGGTTAATAGCGCTCTCTTGCAAATTACCAACTCATTTGGGTACTGACCGAACCGATCAGGATCATTTTGATCCCCTTACACTTAGGAAGAGGAGCACTTGAAATTCAGCATCATTCCTTCTGCTGCATGCCCTGGAGCCCAGCACTTTGATTTTCTTTCTGTTTCTGAATGTCCAGCTGTCTCTAAAGGCCAAAGGGCTCTTAGATATCTCTTTATTATTTTTATTTTTTAATGGTGACTGCCCAAAATACAAAAATCATTACCCCCGGCCCCTTTGCATTTTTCCTCCCCTCCGATTTGCTAGCATTGACTAAATTGATTGTACATTCTATTTTCTCAATTCAACCATTAAAAATTAAATAAATGAGGAGAAACTGGGAATTATAAAGGGGCTCTGACAGAATTACCAAACCAGAGAGCTAGTTTGCTGTGCTTAAGCCAGATGACAACTTGAGCTTTATAGATCTGAGGGTGGAAGCTATTTTTTTTTTTCTTTTTGATTTTGTAATGTAAAAAATTAAATATTTAGTTATTTGGGGATGGATGATTTCCAGCAAAAAGGTTTATAATTTAGTAATTGGAGAAATAAAAGATGCCTTTCCAACATGGCATTAAAAGTCTCTAATAAAAAAGGGAAAATGAAGGTCTAAGATGACAGTCTTTATCAAAGTGTTTATAGAGACATTATATGTTCCCATAATTGTTTAGGCCAGTGAATTAATGAATCCTCGCTGTAAGTCTCCATTTGAAATGATTTCGATGGTGTCTGCGGCTCGGCTGCTTTGGAAAAGCCTGTTGTCTGCAGCTCGGGAGAAGGGCCTTGAACCCTGCCATTCAATCCCTTTCAGCCCATCAGCTGAGTCTAATTGCCAGAAAGCACACGAGACCCCTAAGTCTGATTGTTCCTCGACCTCCTTTGAGGTTTTGAGGCATGAAAAGCAAAAGGGAAAAAAAAGCTCCCTTTTGATCTTCTGTTTCTTTCTCTCTCTCTCTCCCTCTCTCTTCCTTTTTTTGTCTGCCCACTCCTACTTTAAGAATGACACATTTCTTTATAAGGCTTCTTCTCCTTCTTATAAGGACAATAATTAATAAGGCCTTTATAAAATGAGGCTTGAATTGGTGTCACCTCAGGGGTGGTCTGGGGCTCTGAAGTGAAACCTCGGTGGGCCCCCAGCCTGGGCTGGCCTCTGCACAGGTCAGGTTTAAATACCCTGACCCCAATTTTCAGTCTCTTTCCCTAATGAGGCGATTCGTACAAGGATACAAAATTATACGAGGAGGGAAAAAAAAGACAAAAGGACCAAGGTGTAGTTGACATCACACTAGCCACATTTTATTATTATCTTTGTGCCTGTGACATCACAGCTGTGGATGTCCTGAAAGCACAGATCTCTCTGTCAGTTCCTATCGGGAGCTTTATACAATGACTTCACAGATTCTAGTGAGCTGCCCGCCGCTTGACAAGCTCAGAGTACCGCTTCCCTGGTGGAACGAGAGACCAGAGGCTGGTCCCTTCTCTAGTTCCATCAGTATTACCACGGCGGTCTTCTGAATTTTTGCACCACCAGCTTCTGTCATTTGCTTGGATAAAACAGCATTTATTCATATCCGTATAATTTTACAGGCTTATTCTGTTGACGTCAAGGGTTTACAATGTTCTACCATGCCGGTTATCTGTCCACGATCTGGCTAAAAGCAGACTGGCTTTGGATGGCGCAGGATGAGAATACAGCCTCTAACCTTTTGAAATAACTGAGTAACCTTAGTAAATTATAGGCGTGCTTTGTCCCAGAGTTGCTAATAGTAGGGTAGAGGACCCGAATGAATTATGTCTTTTTTAGATCATAATATTTTATTCACTAATAAAATGATGCAGTTGGGGAAGAAGAAAGAGATAGGAAATTGGGAGTTGCAGTCAAAGATATAAAGATAAGCCTTTTTCTCCTTTGCAGTACGACTTCTTATTGCATCTGCTATATTTCAATTCAGGTTAGGAGTCTTTATTCAGAGGGAAAAAAATAGGAAAGAAAATCCTCGATGATGAGAATCTGATGAAAAGTGCAGAACCAAGTTCCAAATAAATGCCATAAGAGTACTGAGTCCAGAAAAACAGGTTGCAAAATAAATGTTATAAACTCAGTTATGTAAAATGAAGTGGAACATAATGTTCTGATTTTTAAATGATGCTTTTTCTCTTTGGTAATGGCTAGATTTCTTTAATGCCTGCATGTGAAGGATAATGCTGGAAACTTTCAGGTGTATTACCGCAAAATAATCACCATCCCCCAAGAATTACAACATTGACTTTGTATATAAATGTGGATAATTAAATAAGACCACTGTTTCTGAATAATGAAGGAAACAAAATGTATCGCAATAGATTTTACTATAACCTGGCTGGTCCTCAATAGCCTTGGTCTAAAAGAAATGTAGGCTATCAGTGTTCTCTGGTTAAATTGCTTTCATCTCAGAAAGTTGTTCACCGGTGCCAAAATGTTCTAGTAATTGTTTTGAGGTTGAGGCAAAAAGAAAGGTCAGTGAACTTAAGGGGAATATAAAAAGGTAAAAGAGAGAAGTAAAAGAGAAGCAGAGATCTCTGCCTCACAGGCAGAGGGTGGTAGTGAAACTCTTGGCATTCTTATGAGTGGTAAGACCATATGCTAAGCTCTGGCCAAAGAGTTGCAAGCAGAAGAATGTGTGTCAATCCTGAGTTGTGCATTTCACTGCCAGTGCAAGACTTTTCAGAGCTTTTGCCCCTCTGGTATGATAACTGACCACATTTATAGTGGGAAGACTTAGTTAGCCTGGGTCTCCTAGAAGGAAAGCATTATTGCCAAACTGAAATGAAAGGTAGCTTGAGCAAGGAATAAACCTTATTTGGTTCAGGCCATTGCTGCTTTAGAACTGTTTGTACTCAGCATAACCTGGTATACTATATATATATCTCCTGGCTGATATAGAGCAAAACTCACATAATTGAACTGAGACAAAGCACACTGCCTGATCTTGAGATAAAAAAGAAGAAGTGAATGATGTTAGATTTCTAATAGCTAGAAATAGTGATCACCACTAAAAGCTATTCAGGCATGTGTTGAGACCAAAAGTTGTCAATGTATCAAGTTACTATTAAGCCACATTTAGCTAGATGGTTACGTTAAAATGGAGAAATATTGAAAAACAGTAAATGGAAATATAAATAGCCATTGTATTTTGTGGGGGTTTCTTTTGTTCATGCACACAAAGTTCTAGGGATGAACATATCTGATAAACAATATGGTATCCAGATTAGTAAGTTAGATTTCAGCCACTGCAAATTTAAATATGTGGGTAGTATCAAACAGGTGATATCCATTTATGAATTGTGAATCAAGGGAAGTATAAAACAAAGAGAGAGTTAAGAACCGTGAAAGCTGGAAAAACTTGCCACACCTAAAGGTATTCAAAATGAAAATATTAATAATAATAATAAAACCTAACAGTGGGTAAGCCAGACTAAACCTATTGTTTAAATTTAGCCCTTTCAATACAAGTTTTCTACCCCCAGGAGTTGATGTCTTCAAACTAAAAGGCTTTCAAGACTCTGTTCAGCTTCAACACAGTTGCAAACAGACATCACAGAATCCTTCATTAAAACAACTTTTTACAAGTTCCAGGAAGATGGTGTCAGAGTAGGCAGGTAGGGGTCAACTCTGTCACAAAAACAATGGATAAAGGGCCAAAAGCTGTCCAAGGGACATACTTTGGGGGTCAACAGACCAGGACATTGTTGTGCAACTGGTAGGAGGGAGGTGGACAGAAAGATGAAGAACCCAAAACAACTAACCTGAGTTACTAAACCTCTGCAACAGCCAGAAAAGGCCCCCATCTCCCAACCTCAAGTCATTAAGTCTGGATAAAACCCCTGGCTCACTGTAGCGAACTGAGAGGGGAACAGATGTCTTCCTCCTAGTCAGCTCATACAAGGGAAGAGGGAGGGAGCTTCGGAAGACAGAGAGTGGTTTCTCTTCAATGAATTTGGCCAGCAGAGCGCATTTTGAATCTCGGCTCTGGCCAGACCAGAAACATGGGAGAGCAGAGGTGGAAAGAAACACCTCTATGGAAACTTTCACTGATGAGTGCCATCTCCTGATCAGCCAGGAAACTGCAAGGAGAAAAACTGCTTTTAGGTCTCTCTTTAGCCACAATCCCTGGGAGAAAATCTATGATCCATTAGTTAGTCCTTGGCCTTATTTTGATAACTTACACCAGGCAATTTTAAAGACTGAAGAAGTTGAACAAAAATCAAGAAGAGCTGTGTGGAAAAGAAATTACACTAGGCAAAGGAGAGAAACTGACCATCAGAGTAAATTCACCAACATTTTCAGATGCCTAGACAACAGCAAAAAATTACAAGCCATACTAGAAAACAGGAAGAGATGGCCCAGCCAAAGGAACAAACCAAATATCCTGACAAGATACAGAATTTAAGATAACTAATCAATGATAATCACTCAACTCTCCTAAATCAATACAAAAATATGACTAAAGAGATAAAAGTTATTAAAAAAAAGCCACTGGGTGAGCATAAAGAACAATTTGAAAGACTGAAAAGAAAAGTAACAGAGCTTATGGGAATGAAAGACACAATGGATGAGATTAAACATACATTAGAGGCAAATAAAAGCAGATCTGAATTACTAAAACACAAAATTAGTGATTTCAAGGACAAAACATCTGAACTGGAAAAGACAGGGAAGAAAGAGAAAATAATGGAAAAAATGGAACAGTCTCATGGAATTGAATGACTATGTGAAATGCCAAATGTATTGTGTTATCAGTATCACAGAAGGAGAAAAGAATGGAAAGGGGGCAGAAAGAACATCTGAAGAAACAATTACCAAAAACTTCACAAACCTTATGAAAGACATAAATTTCAATATCCAAGAAAGACAGTGCACCCCAAACAGAATAAATCTGAATAAACCTACTCCAAGACCTACTATTCAAAATGACAAATATCAGTGAGAAAGAGAGGGTTCTGAAAGCAGCAAGAAAAAAATCAAAGCATCACATACAAGGGAACCTCAACAAGATAAAGTGCTGGGGGTGGATATGGCTCAAGTGGTTGGGCATCCATCTGCCAGATGGAGGGACCTGGTTTGTTTCCCGGGACCTCCCAGTAAAAAAAAAAAATAGAAGGTGTGCAGGTGAGCCACCAGGCCTTGCAGCAAGATGATGATGCAGCAAGAGAGAGACACAGGGGAGAGCCAAGATGAGACATGCCAAAAAACCAAGAACTAAGGTGGCGCAGGTGGCAGGGTGCCTCTCTCCCACATCGGAGGTCCCTAGGATTGAATCCCAGTGAAGACTGGAGGAGAAGGGTGAGAAAAGAAGGCAGGAAGCAGACACAGAGGATCATCCAGCAAGTGGACACAGACAGCAAGCAAGGGGGGGGGGGGAATAATAAATAAAATAAATAAACAAATCTTTTTTAAAAATTAAAAAAAGATTAAGTGCCAACCTTTCATCAGAAACCATGGAGGCAAGAAAAAATGGTATGATGTATTTAAGGTACTGACAGAGAAATACTGTTAGCTAAAAATTCTGTATCTGGCAAAACTGCCCTTCAAAAATGAGGGTGAGTGAGGAGATGATGATGGACATTGGCCATCCCAGGGAATGGAGAGAGCCTGCAGCTGCAGGCAGGATAATCCCATCTACCATATCCATGGGATATAAGCCCACTCTCACTTGGAGGTGGAATGGACATCACCATCCCAGACTTCTCAGGATTAGGGGAAGAGCTATGGACTAGAGTGGACTTAATGGTATTCTGTTGTAGACATATTGTGATTCAAGCAATGGAAGAAATTGTAACAGTGAGGTGGAGCCAGTGGCCACTAGACACTTTCAGGGCAGGGAAGGGAAAAGCAGTTGTAATACAGGGGCTTTTTCAGGACTTGGGAATTATCCTGAGTGACATTACATTGACAGATATAGGCCATTTTACATCAGCATATACCATGCAGAACTGTGTGGGAGATAGTGTGGTCTACAATGTGAGCTATAGTCCATGCTTAGTGGCAAAGCTCCAGGATGTGTATATCCACTGCAGGTGATGTGCCACATTAATGAAAGATGTTTATGTGGGATGTTTGGGAGGTGTGGGACGTGGGGAATATGGGAATCCCTGTAATTTTTGTGTAACGTTTATGTAATCTAAGCATCTTTTAAAAAATACATATTTAAAAAAAAATGAGGGTGAGTTTAAAGTCTTCACAGACAAACAAAAATTGAAAGAATATGTTACCAAAAGATCAGAATTACAAGAGATACTAAAGGGAGTGCTTCAGCCTGAAAGGAAAAAACAAGGGTGAGAGACTTGGAGAAGAGTATAGAAATGAAGATTTTAAGGAAGGGTAGATTAAAGGGTAAAAAAAGAATAATAGTGAGATATGACAATGGAAAGCCAAAGGATAAAATGGACTAAGTAAATAATGACTTTATAGTAATAACATTAAATCTTAATGGCTTGAACTCCCCAATCAAAAGGCATAGACTGATAGAATGGATTTTAAAAATGAGCCATCTATATGCTGTCAATAAGAGACTCGCCTCAGACATAAGGACACAACCAGGTTGAAAGTGGAAGGTTGGAAGAAGATAGTCTATGCAAATAGTAACCAAAGAGGAGCTGGAGTAGTGATATTAATATCAGACAAAATAGATTTTAAATGCAAAACTGTTATAAGGGATGAAGAAAGTCATTATGTATTAATAAGAGACATTCACCAAGAAGAAATAACTGTAATAAATATTTATGCACCTAACCTAGGTGTCCCAAGATATATGAGGCACACACTTGCAAAACTGACGGGAGAAATTGATGTCTCTACAGTAAAAGTTAGAGACTTCAATACACCACTCTCAGTATTGGATAGAACATCTGGACAGACGATAAATAAAGAAACAGAGAGCTTGAATAACATGATAAATGACTAGACCTAACAGATACTTACAGCTCATTACACTCCAAAACAGCCAGATACACATTCTTTTCAAGTGCTCATGGATCCTTCTTCAGGAGAGAACATATGCTGGGTCACAAGACAGGCCTCAATAAATTTTAAAAGATGGAAATTATACAAAACACTTTCTCTGACCATAATGGAATGAAGCTGGAAATCAATAATGGTTGGAAAAAGGGAACATTTATAAATATATGGAGATTAAACAACACACTTTTATATAATCAGTGGGTCAAAGAAAAAAGTTGCAAGAGAATTCAGTAAATATCTTCAGATGAATGAAAATGAGAATACAGCATAGCAAAACCTATGGGACACTGCAAAAGCAGTGTTGAGAGGGAAATTTATAGCCTTCAATGTTTACATTAAAAAAAGAAGAAAGACCTAAAATTGAAGATCTAACTGCACACCTGGAGGAACTAGAAAAAGAATAGCACACTAATCCCAAACCAAGCCAAAAGAAAGAAATAGTAAAGATCGGAGCAGAAATAAATGAAATGAGAACAAAAAAACTATAGAAAGAATCAACAAAACCAAAAGTTGGTTCTTTGAGAAGATCAACAAAATCAACAAACCCTTAGCTAGATTGACAAAGAATAAAAGAGAGATGATGCAAATAAACTCAGAAATTAGAGGGAAGGGGCATTTACCTCTGACCCCAAATAAATAAGAGAGATCATAAGAGGATACTATGAACAACTCTATGCCCCAAAACAAGGCAATGTAGATGAGATTGACAAATTCCAAGAAACCCTCAAACAACTTCCACTGACCCTAGAAGAAATAGAAGATTTCAATAAACCAATCACACGTGAAGAGATTGAAACAGTCATCAAAAACCTCCCAAAGACAAAAAGCCCAGGACTAGATGGCTTCACAAGTGAATTTAACCAATCATTCGAAGATGATCTAATACCAATCTTGCTAAAGCTCTTCCAAAAAACTGAACAGGAAAGAACACTACCAAACTCATTTTATGATGCCAACATCACCCTAATACCAAAACTAGATAAAGTTACTACAGAAAAAGAAAATTACAGACCAATATCTCTAATGAATATAGATGCAAAAATCTTCAACAAAATACTTGCAGAACGAATTCAAAAGCACATTAAAAGAATTATATGCCACAATCAAGTGGGTTTTAACCCAGGTATGCAAGGGTGATTCAACACAAGAAAATTAATTAGTGTAATAAACCACACAAATAAATTGAAGAAAAAGAATCACATGAACCTCTTGAAAGGCATGTGACAAAATACAGCATCATTTCTTAATTAAAAAAACATACACACACACTCCAAAAGATAGTAATATAAGGAAGCTTTCTCAATACCATAAAGTGTATATATGAAAAACCCACAGCTGGGTTTGTACTCAACAGTGAAAGACTGAAAGCTTTCCTGCCGAGATCAGGAACAAGACAAAGATGCCCAGTCACCACTGTTATTCAGTATTGTGCTAGAAGTTCTAGCTAGAGCAATGAGGCTAGATAAAAAAAATAAAAGGCACCCAAAAGGAAAAGAAGAAATAAAATTTTCACTATTTGCTGATAATATGATCCTCTATCTAGAAAATCTTGAAAAATCCACAACAAAACTACAAGACCTAATAGATGAGTTCAGCAAAGTGGCAGGATTCAAGAATAATACAAAAAAAATCAATAGCATTTCTATACACTGTTGATGACTAATCTGAGGAGAAAATCAAGAAAAAAATAATTCCATTTCCATTTATAATATTGACTAAAAAAATCAAATATTTAGGAATAAACTTAACCAATGACATAAAGGACCTGTGTTCAGAAAACTACAAAACATTGCTAAAAGAAACCAAAGAAGACTTAAATAAATGGAAGTACTTTTCCATGTTCATGGACTGGAAGACTAAATATTGTAAAGATATCAATTCTACCCAAACCGATTTGCAGATTCAACGGAATCCCCCCCAAAAAATCCCAAGCCTTTTTTTGCAGAAATGGAAAAGCCAATTATCAGATTTATTTGGAGAGGTAAGGGATGCTGAATAGCCAAAAATGTCTTTAAAAAGAACAAAGTTGGAGTACTTTCACTTGCTGACTTTAAAGCATATTACTTAATAACAGTGGTTAAAAACAGCATGGTACTGACATAAAAAGAGACAGATTGACCAGTGGAACTGAATCGAGAACTCAGAAATAGACCCTCACATCTATGGTCAAGTGATTTTTAATAAGGCCCTTCCAGCTTGGCCAGAACAGTCCATTCAACAAATGGTGCTAGGAGAAGTGAATAGCCATATCCAAAAGAAAGAAGGAGGATCCCTATCTCACACCTTATAAAAAATTAATTCAAAACGGATCAAGAACCTAAATATAAAACCAACATCCATAAAAACTCCTAGAAGAAAATGTAGGAAAACATTTTCACAAATCTTGTGGTAGGCAGTAGTTTCTTAAACCTTGCACCCAAAACATGAGCTTACACACAAAGCACGAGCAACAACAACAAAAAAATAGATAAATAGGAACTCCTCAAAATTAAACACTTTTGCACCTCACTCAAAGAACTTTGTCAAAAGGATGGAAAGGCAGCTAACTCAATGGGAGAAAATATTTGGAAATCACATATCCTGTAAGGGTTTAATATCCATGATAAATAAAGAGATCATACAACTCAACAATAAAATACAAACTATCCAATTTAAAAATGGGCAAAAGACTTGAATAGACATTTGTCCAAAGAAGAAATACAAATGGTGAAAAAATACATGAAAAAAATGTTAAACATCACTAGTGATTAGGGAAATGCAAATCAAAACTACAATGAGATATTATTTGATACCTGTTAGAATGGCCACTATTAAATATAGCAAAACTACATATGTTGGAGAGGATGTGGAGAGAGGAATGCTTATTCACTGTTAGTGGGAAGGTAGAATGGTACAACCACAATGGAGGACTGTTTGGCAGTTTCTAAGGAAGTTGAATATAGACTTGCCACATGACCCAGCAATACTGCTCCTAGGTATATACCCAGAAGTACTGAGAGCAGTGGAACGAACAGACATCTGCACACCAATATTCATAGTGGCATTATTCACAAATACCAAAACATGGAATCAACCCAGGTGTCCATCAACCAATGAATAGATAAACAAACTGTGGTGTGTACACATAATAGGATATTATGCAGCTATAAGAAGAAATGAAGTATAAGACAACATGGATGAACCTGGAGATCATTATGCTGAGTGAAGCAAGCTAGGCACAAAAGGACAAATACTGTATGATTGCACTATTATGAACTAAATATATTGTGTAAACTCATGGAGTTAATAATTAGAATATAGATCACTGGAAAATAGAATGAGGGTAGAGAATAGAAAGCTAAAGGTCAATCGGTGCAGAATTGGTAAAAAGATTGTAAATCTTTGGAAATGAATAGAAATGGTTAAAGCACATCAGAGCGTTGGTAACTAGCAGAGTTATTATATGGGTATGACAGTGGTTAAAAGGGAAAGTCTAAGGATATGTATATTACTAGAAGGAAAGTTAAAAAAAATGTAACATGGGACTGTATAACAGTGAAATCTCATGTGAAATATGAATATGGGTGATATTGCATATATAAGGCTGTTTTTTCAAAATATAAATACAAATTAACTAACGAGACTGAAACAGAATAGCAGCTATGTATGGCAGGGGAAGCATAGAGAGATAGAGAGTTGATGAGTTTTTTTGTCTGTTTTTTTTTTTTTTAATTGGAATAATGAAAATGATTTCAGTGTTGAATACACAGCTATGTGATTATACCAAATACCATTGATTATACACTTTGGATAGATTTATGCTGTATTAATATGTATCAGTAAAATTGATTTGTTAAAAAAAACAGTTTACTATAAAATTATTTTATAATAGGAAGAGTTTCATGATTTGGGCAAACGGTTCTGGTCAATGAGTTGTAGCTGAAGTGATGAGTTTCAGATGAATGGGTATTAAGTAAAGCTGGGTTCAGACTCCAGCTCTGCCACCTACCATTGATGTGACTTTTGGCGTGTTGTGGAATCTTTTCTGAGTCCCATTTTTCTCCTGTGTAACAGCAGGGGTGGGAGGAGTCACCAAGGCACAGTAGGGCGAGAACACCTACACAGTTGGAGAGTGTGCATAAGGAGAGTGAGGGTCAGCGTTTCAACATTAGACTGGAGTCACTGGGTCTGTGGCTTGAAGGTTACCTGAAAGGGAGTCATAGTCCCAAGTGCAAACAAATTGCAAGGAGAAGAGAAATGACAAATAGCTAGTGGCTGCTTCAGCAATGCTCAGAGATACTAGCACCTTCCGGAGCTGGGGCAGCTACAAGCAGCTTGTAGGCCTTACAGATTGGAAAATTTTACCTCATTATTGAAAAATCCAAGTCTTCAGAACCACAGAAGTTTTCTGCCCCCTACTTAGTCTGGGGAAAGAGGTACTTTCTAGGCTCAAGCCCCTGGTTCTGTGCTTTTTCCCCCCACACAGGGAAAATGGAATGGAGCCTCACCTTTGGCCTTATTAGGAAGGCACCTAAAACAACGGGCTACCAGCTGCACCCTGTAAATGCAAGTAGAGCCACCCCATATACCTGCCTTATCCTTATCCATCCTGTTCGTGAGATTCTGCATGTTTAACAATTCCCCAAGTTGTGCTGCTTCTCCTGGTCCCCAGCCCACACACAGAGCAGCATGGACCTGACGAGTTCCTCAGTGCCTATGAGTCCTATCAAATATGCAAAGGGGTTGAATAACACACATCTTACAAGGCTTTGGGGTGTGTCTGCAAAAGTGAAAACAACACTTATTGGCCATCAAGAAGGTAACATACAAAACCACAGATTATTGGATCTAGGTGTACTTTTTACTAAAATAACCTAGGGAAGAACCATATAAAACATTTTGAACAAAAGGGATAGTACTTACCAAAAGGAAGGGCCAACTGTAAGTCCCTTTAGTCTTCACATGAGAATAACAGGGAGAGTATAAGCCATTATATAATAAGAATAATATAAAAAAGAAAATATGGCAGACTTACAGCACACAAAGTGAAGGACAGGTCTTGCTCAGTAGCCAGCATCAGATAGGCCAGTGAAAATAGAAATAACCACTACCTCTAGACAAAGTGGAATAAACTCAGAACAGGGATCAAGGAAATGAACATTAGAGGAGCAAGTATCAGTCTTGGGTCAAGAAAGTGATCAACCTATCATGGATCACTAGGAACAAGACCTGGTTTGGGACAGCAAAGCAGGCCAAGAAATCAACAGGTAGAATCAGTGAATGAAGGTAGTTTTTTGTTTTTTTTTAAATTCAGGTCCATAATAGTTCAATAGAAATTCTCAGAGCCACCAGATGTGTTTCAGAATTCAGTTTTCATATTTTAGAGAGATACATTATCTGCTTAGCCCCCACCTCCAATATAAAACACATTAATATTTCTCACTGTAATATCTGGATATCCATACTAAGTAAAAGAAATAGAGTCTACTAGTAACCTCATGTCAATAGGGGTCAATGTTTGCCACCAAATAAATTATAGAAAAACAAAACTTTGGGTTGGAGAGCTTTTTTGGATTTTGGAATTATAGATGAATTGGAGCTCTGCATCCTATTTTAGTAGTAGTAACCAGGCCCACATGATCATTGGGTTTCTTTGTTACTCACCATTGCTATTTCTCTACACCATCCATCCACCTGGTACATTAACACTTTAGTAACCCATTAGTACATTTCATAGACAAATGTTGCCATTTTTTCACCAGATTCCTTTATTAATATCTAAACTCTGAGTTGGAAAATCTCTGCATATTGTTGACACAGTGTTTTACATTTACGTGAGGAGAGAGGCTCCAATGATAAGGAAGAGGTGCCCACAGGGGGCAGGCCGCGTGAACAGTGGCTTGTACGGAACAAATGGCACCTAAACTATTCCTGCTGTGGCTCTGAGAGACCCACTTGC
>JAQZBX010002492.1:0-11417 GCA_029593785.1 Cabassous unicinctus
CAGACGCAAAAAGGACAAATATTGTATGATTCCATTTATATGAGATATCTAGAATAAGAAAATTCATAGAAACAGAAAGCAGATTACAGATACCAGGGCAGAAGGGAAGGAGAATAGAGAGTTATTGGGTACAGAGGTTCTGTTTTGGGTAATGGAAAAGTTTTGGTAATGGATGGTGGTGATGGTAACAAAACATTGTGAATGTAATTAATGCCACTGAATTGCACACTTAAAGATGGATAAAATGGCAAGTTTTATGTTATACATATTACCACAATAAAATTTTTAAAAGAAATTAAGTTGTTAAAACAGTAAAATGAGAAGAAAAGGGAACATACAGATCTAAGGAAACCAACCGAGGACCAAAACAACCTAACTGCCATAGAAATAAATACATTTAAAAACAATAAGGAACTGAAGTGACACTGCTGAAAACTGAATTTACCAACACTTGAGATAATCATAGTGAATGCAGAAGAAAAAGGCAAACTAACCAATTAGACTCAAAAAGATTAAAAAAAATATGAAAGGCAGACAAACAATACTATATAAAGCTAATTATACCTAATGTGAAGAACTCAATAAAGAGAATAAGAGATGGATTCAAAGATAAAATATAAATTGATTTCCCTCCTAAGGGGGCAGGGAGGATAAACCAAATCTTCAGAGCTAAAAGCACACCATGATACAGGAAAATCTGTTAAAGAATTCTTAACAAGATGAATACAGCAGCCATGAACTCGTCATTAAAAAAAAAAAAAAAAACTAGCTGGAAATGAATGGAATTTCACCAATTAGTGGTCGAATCAAAACAATGAACTCAGAAATGTAGAATTTGTGGTAAAAGAGTTATTGCTGATCATTGTATCCAAGATGAGGCCACACATATTATCAAAAATAGAAATATGGTTTTAAAAATAAACATAATGACTTCCACACCTTAATGTTTTTCATGACCCCTTAAATCTTAGAGGGATTATGTAAGAAATATTAATTCTTATAGCAAAGAATTAATACATTTGAAAGTCAACAATTATTTCATTTGAACTTCAATTTCTCTTTCTTCATTCAGTTCAGTTAAAATTGTTTCATACACACATGCAACTTGCAGTCCCCATCTTATGTAAGCCTACAGACTTGTGACTGATGGTGGGACAACCCCTGATGCAATGTGAAGTTCACAGGGTCAACTATGACAAAGTCTTGCCAAAAATGTTTAACCTGAATATCATCAAGCCTTTAGCTCTAACTTTCAGATTGAGGATAGAGGAAAATACGTTAAGCAAGACTACAAAGAATAAATCAGACAAATTGAAAACATGGGATATTTTACAAAACAACTGTCCCAGCCTGTTCAAAAAGTCAATATCATGGGGTGGGGGGCCAGGGAAAGGGGCTGTTCTTGATTAAAATAAACTAAAAAGACATAACTATATGCACTGCATGTACTGTGACTGGATCCTGATTCAAAATGTTAAAATCAACTATGAAAACATCTCAGAGAAAACTGGGGTAATTATGGTTAGAGTATTAGATTATTAAGTTTCTTATGAGTGACAATGGTCCTATGTAGGAGAATGTCTCGGGAGAGACTGTGTTGAAGTATTTCAGAGTACAGGATTGTGGCAGTTTGATATTATTTATGAATTCCAGGGAAGCGGGTGTGGCTCAATCGATAGAGCTCCCGTTTACCATATGGGAGGCCCCGGGTTCACTTCCCGGGACCTCCTTGTGAGGGCAGGCCGGCCCGCACCACGCGGTGGGCTGATGCAGCAAGACCTCACAGCAAGGGGGAGATAAGCAGACACAGAAAAAACACACAGCAAATGGACACAGCGAACACGAGCAGCAAGGGGGGGATAAATAAATAAATAAATCTTAAAAAAAAAAAAAAAAGAATTCCAAAAAGAGATATTTGATTATGTTTGGAAACTGATCTGTTCCTCTGGGTGTGATAACTTTTGATTGTATTACATTCAGCTGAGAGGTCTTTGATTAAATTATGTTAAGATTGGGGCTTTGATTCCACCACTTCATTAGGGCATGCAGGGTTGAGTCCCTGCTCCTTTGGTGGGCTGATTAAACAGACTCTCACACAGAGGTAGACAGGAGAAGTAGATACACAGAGAAGATACACAGAGGATCCTGTGGCCCCAGGAAGAGAGATGAGGCTTATAGTTTACAGCTGACCTTCTGAAGAGACCAGAGCAGCTGAGCCCGGAAAGAAATGAGCCCCAGAGGAAGAGAGATGAGCCCTATGTCAGCCTACAGCTGAGATGGGAAGAAGCTGGGACCATGGAACCTTAAGAGGAAAGAGCCATCTTGCTTCAACCCGTGGCAACAGACTTTGAGTGAGAAAGTACCTCTCATGGTACCTTGAGTTGGACTATTTAGGGCCTTATAACTGTAAGCTTTTACCCTAAATAAGTACCCTTTATAAAAACCAACAGATTTCTGGTACTTTGCATCAGCACCCCTTTGGGATAACTAATACAAGTATCATGATATTTCCAACTTACTTTCAGAAAAAGAAAAACAAATGTAGCAAAATAGAGTAACAATTATTGCATTTCTGTGGTGTGCAAATGGGTGTTCACTCTACTATTCTTTCCATTTTTCAGTACTCTTGAATCTTTTTTTTTTACACTTGAATCTTTTCATAATAAAATGTTGTGTGGGGGGTCCTAAGTGGTCCTCAAAACAAATTTTAAACAATTTCATAAAATCCCCCTTCTTCTAACTCTTTTGGATTAGAGAAAACAATTTATAAATAAATGAATAAATAGCATCTATAATATGGATCCATTTTTATAAAGAGTAATTCAATCTACAATCTACGTAGCTTTGCTTCCATCTTTTTATGTATCTATGTATCCATCCATCTATCTTAAAAGATGACTGAAATTAGTACCTAATTTTAATTACAGTAATTTTTAAAATGTCATTCTAATATCTTTCTATAGTTTGAGTACTTTATGCTGATCACAATAGAATGATTTTTTCAATTTAAAAAAAGACAAAACAGATTGTTCTGAGTATAGCGAGGAGCTGTCTGGAACAACAGCTTCCCGCAGAACTGAGAGGGATATGTCAGACCAAAGAGACTTGGACAAGTCCAGCTTGGCGAGTAAATGTGCATTTATTAGGGGGCTTATGTGGGTCATCCTTGGCAGCAGGAAGAGAGATGACATTTCTGAGCTCAACCATCTGCACCTCACGTAAAACAAGAGGGGTCTTTTATAACGCATGTTTATGTGAAGATGGGGAAGGCATATTAGGGGGAACATGACTTTTACAGAATGCAATGATACAAGGTTGACTGATCAGTCATGAGTTCATAACCAGTTGCCTTTTAACTATTTAGGAATGGAACGTTGCTGCAAATGGAAGGGGAAAGAACTGGAAGGGGTGGGGGAGAAAATGCAAAGTCATATATGCCACACAGATACTTCAAGATACTGATTTTGGGAGGTAGGAATATGGATAATTATTATTTTCTTCTTTGTACATTTCTGTATTTAAATAATCCCAAATTTTTAACTGCATTCTCATAGGAGTGAATATAGGGAAGTGAAGGCAGTCTGTGAATACCTGACTCTGAAAGAAGTAGAGAAATGGGGGTACATGTGGAATCAAGAGAGTTTTTGTTTGTTTGAGAAACACGAGCATGTTTTCAAGCTAATAGGAATGATCCAGTAGAAAGAGAAGTTGCTGATGCAGAGTAGAGAAGGATGGAAGGAACTGAGAGGTGAGCCTCTAAAACCCCAAGTGGAGAATTTGACCTTCCACAGGAAGAAAATACTCCCCTCATTTCATCAGGAAGGAGATGGAGAGGGCCTCCTTTGATGGTTTCTATTTCCTCAATAAAGAATCAGAAAAAGGAAGGTGAAAGAAGGGGATGTGAGAGGTTTCGGGATAAAGGAGAAAGTGTGAAATCGTCATCTCTGAGACAAAGAAAGCAAGCCCCAGGAGAAAATGCTGGGCAGGATAGAGTACATTTTGAGGGTCATGGTTAAAATTTTTAAGTAAAAAATAAATAAATAAATAGAAATAAATTTAAAGTCACACCAGCCAGCCCAGATGTGATTTTCCTCCCATGCCATTCAGAGCTGCTCAAGTGATGAAGGAGGGAAGCAAATGGTAGGGCTGACCATGAGCTGAGGTTGTGCCAGATGTATACAAGCCAATGTGAGTGAGGAAGGGAGCCACGTGCACTTCCAAGAGTGTCTCTCAGCTAGACTAGGAGGAAGTCATGACAGGAGAAGGGGCTTGGGCAAGAAATAAGGAAGGAGGAGGGCAGGTGGTGGCCAGAGAGTAGACACTCTGCAGTGAAGATTCTAGAGTGGCACTGTTACTTGTGAGGACAGGGTTCTGGAAGTAATGATGGGAATTGGGGTGAAGAATAGTTCGTTGGAGATGAGGTCAGGCATTAGAGACGTGGGTGTGGATGGTTCAGCCGTGTGGCTCCTGAAGTCATCCAGAAGGCTGACATGAGTCAGGGTGCAGAAGACGACTAAGACTCTTCAGTAAATGAGAAACTAGGAGCTCAGGAGCCAGAAACAGTGAGGACAGGAAGGGAGTGGTAAATCCAGACTCTCAACAGAGCACAAGCATTAGGGAGCTGAGGGGATCCAACCCTACCTCCTGACCCAGTCCTGTGGTGTAAGATAGGATACAGCTTCAAAGGGGCTGAAGGGAGCAGTGTCTTCAGGAGAAAAACCAGGTTTTCATGAAAGAAAGAGAAAATTAGGAGTTGTCTGTGTTTTTTAACATAGACTCCCAAATCCCACTATTGGAGACTCTCATTCAATAGTTTTCATAAAAACTTGTCGAAGTGATTCAGAATGCCAGGCCAGTTTGGAAACCGCTGACTTAAAAGATCCCAAAGCCCTGGGATCTATAATGAAGGAAACACACACAGCACATACTGAGCAAATATCTGTTGAACAGAATACAGTTAAGTTTGTTATTTTTATTGTTTTATTAGTAAATTCTTTTATGTCATAGAGTATAGTTATTAAGATGGGGGGGGCGGGGAAGAATCCAGACCACCTGCACAAATTTCATGAATCTGACTCCAAAGAACCACTAGTATAACCAACTGGCCACAAATTCTTAGACAAGATTGTTTTCCCTCTCACCTCAACAGGGTCTGACAGTTCACATCCTTCAAAGACCTCTCTGTCCAAACAGATAAATCTGGCATTACAATGAACTAAAATTAACAAATAACTAAGAACACCCATCATTTTGAACCCCTACCAGAAACAATCTGCTCAAAATGGAAGAGTGAAAAATACCCCAAGCTACATTCCCATGCCACTAGAAATTAGGTAACCATCAAAACATTCTATCCTCAAACAGCTAATGCTCAGATCAGATTTCTATGGTTTTTTATTGTAATCAAATCACCCCAATCCTTTTTTCCTCAAATATTTGCTTCTAAAGCATTTTGATCTTCAAAAAAGAGAATGAGCAATGTTACTGGACAAGTTTCTCCAACTCTATAATATATCACATTACAGAAATGTGAAACATTCCCTTAGAAGGGATATGACTTCTTTCAATCATAAGCTCAAAATTTTAAAGATAGAAAGGCTAGAGCATGTGACATCTCATGTAATAATTCTCCCAGGTTGGACACTGCCCTTCATCTTCAAAGCTCTTAACCAGTGCTTACTGGTACCTGCTTCCAACAAGAGGACACATGTTTTTGGAGGTATTAGTTACTGTGGCCACTCAGCAGAACTCAATGCAGAAGGTAGAGACTCATCTTCAACCTCTATCGACATAACGACTGACTACTCCCAAACAAGCCCATTCATAGGATTCTCATGTGTTTTTTTGTTTTTGTTTTGTTTTTTGTTTGGTTAATAGGTGTTTAATTGTTCTTTTTCTTTCATGAGTTTGCATTGTTCGTATGAAATGATCCCGTTTAGGTAAATGTTGGATCTAGCTTCTTTGAGGCAGGGTCTGTGTTTCCTTTTTTATTTATTTATTTATCCCCCCCTTGCTGCTTGTGTTTTACTGTGTCCATTCGCTGTGTGCTTCTTCCGTGTCTGCTTATCTCCCCCTTGCTGTGAGGCCTGCTGCATCAGCCCACCGCACCGCGCGGTCCGGCCGGCTCTCACAAGGAGGTTCCGGGAAGCGAACCCGGGGCCTCCCGCATGGTAAACGGGAGCTCTATCCATTGAGCCACACCCGCTTCCCTGTGTTTCCTATGGACACCAGCAAACAGGCAGCAACACTGGTAGAGACCTTGTAAAAGAGTATCAACAGCTGAAGGATCATCAAAAAATATCCCAACTCCATTCCCTGCCCTCCATATCCACTATCCAGCTTCCTAGGTCCTCTCCCTCTTTCCAAAACAGTCAGTTCTCCACCCACCAAGCAGCCAAAGAAATCTTTTTAACCACACAAATTATGACAAATCAGTCTCCATGCTTAAAATCTTCCAAGGGGCTAAACCTTCCTTAAGACTAAAGCTAAAACTAATATTTACTAATCAAGGTCTCTCTGTTTCCACTCTGGTCCCCCAATACCTACACTCAACACAGAAGTCAGATCATGTAATTCCTTGGCTTGAAAGCTGCCAGTGGCTCCAAGCTCACTCAGAGCAGACCCTGTCAGTGGCTTCCGAGGCCCTAAGCAATCCATCACTTTTTGACCCCATCATTATTATCCCCACTTGTACTCTTTACTCTTTCGTGCTTGGAATGTTCTTCACCCAGCTCTCTGTGTCATTCACTCACTCACCTCAGCCAGGTCTTGGCTCAGATGTCACCTCCTCCATGAAGCTTCACTGATGATGCTACATAAGACCTCAAACTTTTCCCCATTCCTGCAATCCCTCATTTCCTTTCCGGCCTTATTTTTTCTCTCCAGAGCCCTTAGCCAACCTCTGATATAATATAAACATTACTGGCTTATATATTGGTCCACTAGGATGCCAGCTTCATGAAGTTAAGGGAGTGTGATCTGTTTTGTTCCTTTCTGGCTCCCTAGCACCCAGCATAGTGCCTGGCACATAATAAATAGTGCTGCGAGTATGCAGGACAGTATGGCTGCTACTTCATCTCCTCCCCTTATCACCCTCTGTTACTCCAGCAGGTCCAGTGTATACCCACTTCCTGTTTGCACATGCTGCTCCCCTCTGCCTGGAATGCTCTAATACCTGCTTACAATCTAAAGCAGCCTCCACTCCACTCCCAGGTACTCTCGCTTCATATCTGAAATGACCTCTCCTTTATTCAGGAACCTACTTGTTAACTGTCTATCTCCACCACTGCAATGGAATCTCCAGCACAGGGGCTTTATCTTGATCACTAGCTGCTTCCCCCCAGTGCCTGGAATAAGCTTAGCACCTAGTAGGTGCCGGGCAAATATCTGTTGCAGGTGTAGCCAGCAAAGTGCTTGTGGGCCTCAGTTTTCTCAAGTATAAAATTAGAACGCTGAAGACACTCTTCCGAGGTCTCTCTGTGCTCGAAAATTCTGATTTTACATTCAGGCAGCATGTAAACAGTATAGTTTACAAAGAGCCCTCACTGATGCCAGCTCCTGGACTGGCATTAAAAAGCCTGGGAGGTAATTAACACAGGTGTTATTATCCAGCTTTCGCATCTGAGAAAACTGCTGACTGTGGGATTGGTCCCAGACGACATAGCTACTAAATGGTGGAATGGAGTCGAAATCCCCAGCTCTTTCAAAGCTGCCAAAAGGCCAGCTGCTTTAAACCGGATTTTCTAGTCCTTACAAATAGGTTCAAGGCCACAAATTTGCTGGTTTACTTCACACTAATCCAATAAAAGTGCATCTTATGACCTACTCATTGTTTTCCCCAGTTTTCCACGAAGACGCTGATAATTTGAGAATGAATTGTCAATCCATGCGAATAAACGGGTCGGCTTCAAACTAATCTGATTGCTGAACATCTAGATTTGTAGGAAGAATTATTCACTTTTTAAATCCACATTCGATCACTTCTCTCAGCTCACTGTTGTATTTTAAATACAACAGTAGATGTAGCTCTGCTTGCACAGCTACTGCAGGGTACCTTGCAAGAGTAAGCCGTGGTAAGGTGTGCCCGTGCGCACTAAGAGTTGAATTACTTTGTCTCTGTTTTAGTGGTTTTGTTTTTCGAAAGCTGCGAAGGTTCCGCTTCGCAGCTGGTCACGTCGGCACTGAAGTGAGGCGTTGAGACCTCCTGGACCTCTGTCCTTACCCGCCCGCTGCCCTTGGCACCGAGAGCACCGGGCAACTCCGCAGCTCCACCGCTCCCAGTGCGCCATCACTGGCCTGGGACAGCCCCTGGGGCTCGCCAGGTCCCGGGACAGGTAGCCCGGCGGCGGTGCAGAGACCCCCGCCCGGACCCCTCGCCCCGCCTCACCCATACGTGGTCAGCAGCGCCTTGTTGACCAGCACGATGAGGAAGGAGCAGGTCCCATAGAAGAGCGCCGACAGCAGCTTGGCCACCCGCGAGGGCAGCCGTGCCGAGGCGGGTTCCGCGCCCTCGACCTGGCCGCCGGCGGTCATGTCCCGTGGGCCTTGTGGGGACCCGCTGGCCACCGGGCTCCGCCCGCAGACTGGCCGGGCCCGGGCTGGACCCCAGTTCTGTCCCCGCCCCCGGGCGGGCTGGGGAAGAGGGCGCGGCAGAAACAGGAAGAGCGGCGGCGCGAACCCCAGATCCCCGCCCGCCCCTTGCGAGCGCCCGGCAGCCGGTGCCCACGCCCCTGAGCCGCGGGCGCCGAGAGTGGCCAGGGCTGCCCGGTCCTGTGTGCCTGGAGTTGATCCTCAAAAATACCGTGGATCCAAGTACCTCCTTTGGAGTCTAGGGAGAAAAGACGGGTTTGGAAGAGTTAAAAAACGAAAAGACTGCTCTCTTGGGGAGAAACTTCTCTGTAAGTGTAGGGTTTTAGGGGCTTTTTTCCCCCCAGAACAATCATGCATAAAATACAGGATTCCCTTAGAACCTCTAGTATTAACACCTTGCATTGGTGTGGCCCGGTTCTTACAATTAATGAAAGCACATTTTTATAATTGTACTATTAACTATAGTCCATGGTTTAACTTAGGGTTCACCGTGTTGTGCAATTCCACAGATTTTCATCTTTATTCCAGTACCATATATATAACCTAATAGTTCCCCTTTAACCACATACAGATATATTTCAGTGCTGTTAATTATGTTCAGTGTTGTGCTATCATCACTGCCATCCATTATCAAAACTATTCCATCACTCCAAATAGGCAGTCTGTGCATTCCTAAGCCTTAACTCCCTATCCCCATCCCACTCCTACAACTTTAATTTATATATATTATAAAGCAGATTGTATGTGTCTACAGTTTCGATCAGTTTTGACAAATGCCTACACCTGTGTAACCACTTCAATCAAAACATTTCCACCACCTGATCAAGTTTCTTCTGAGCAGCTCTGAAGCCACCCCCATCTCATTCTAATTTGTTTTTTCTAGAATTTCATATAAATGGGATCCTTTTCTAGGATTTCTTACAAACGCCATATAAATGAGTATGTACCCCTTTAAGGTTCCTTTCACGAAGTATACTATTTTTGAGATTCACCCATGATGTTATAGGTTCCAGTAGTTTGTTGTTTCTTTCCATGGCTCAGTACTTTCACAATTTATCCATTCACTAGTTGATGGACATGTGGTTGTTCCCAGTTTGGGGATGTTATGAACAACACTCCTATGAACATTCATGGACAAGTTTTTGCGTGAACATGTTTCCATTTCTCCTGGGTAAAATGCATAGAATGGCTGGGTGGTAGGGTAGGTACAAAGTCTCAGGGCTTTTCTTGCCTCTAGGTGCTTTATGGTAGGTTCTCTCCTTTTCTGAGGCCCCAATTTTTACTGCCTGGATAGCCAGCAATTATCATCTTTGTTGTTCATGTTAATTTAAGGGGAGCCTCTCAGAACTGCCTATTCTGGTAAAGAATTTCCTGCTCCAGCCATTTTTTCCAAATATATGTCTCATATTTTCGTTCTAATTAATTTAGCTAGAAAAGCTAGATTTCAAGTTAAATAGAAGTGTGAGCCAGGCTGTATGGAGGATGGCTAGGACAACTGTTTTTCTATCTTAAGCACAATAAGCAAGAGACTGAAAACTGAGAAATAGGTAAAAAAAAAAAAAAAGCCCAAATTAACCAAAGAAAGAAAACATACATGACACTTTCAAAATAGAAAATGAATTCATATTAAAGTTAACCCCCAAAATCTAAACTTGAAGTCATTTTAGTTAATTTCCTCAAAAAGATGAACTAAATGTTCAGTGAGTATCCAAATAGGTCTGGCCTGCAAAACAGTATTTTATGGTCACTTTTCATGATGACCTTAGTCATAATTGCATTTAATTTGCTTCTATAACATACTGCCCAAACCTAAAGTGGCTGGCAAAATCCCATTCTTACCCTGTTGAAATCACAACTCACAATAAAGAGTTGCTTGTGAAATTCTTTTGCACAAAGTCTGGACAAGGCTACTAAAGATCTTCCAAAAATAACTGATGAAAAAAGAAAACTGATTTGCTTGTAAGTAAACAGGGAGAAGGCTCTGAGTGGATTCTTGGGAGGTAACTGGAAGATTTAACACATTCTGAATATAGGTGAGATGAAATCCCAGTTCCTTGTTACTCTGAAAATTTAAGGGCTGGAATCAGGCTGGCAATAGTGTAATACTTATCTACACATGTGTATTTTTGACACTGTAATAATTAACCAAGCAGGGACATAATTTTAAAGTAAGAAAAAGTAATTCACACTATGGTTCAACTATGTAAAAGTCATGCCCGGGATAAGACCAGAAGAAAACACAAAACATGCCAAAATAATAATGTTAAAATGCAGAGCTGCATGTGACTTTTCTATTCTTAACTTTTTTGTATCATGCTTATTACATTTTTGATAGGAAAATATTTTTAAGAGGTTCAAGAATGACCATGCACTTTAACTTAAAATAAATTTTTATTCAAAGCATCTCTTAAAATTACAGCATGTTTGTTCTTATGCTGTCAACTCTGCCATGACTCATAAACACTTCAAAAATTTGAATGTAAACCACATTTTTAAAACAAAAAGCAGTCTTAACACACCTCAAATTTTAGATGCCAATGTATTTTGTCCAAGTATATAGCTTATATCAAAAAAGAACATTTTAAATGTTTCTATAGTAAATAGTTGTAATAATTTCTTAAACTGTTCCAATTATACAAATAAAATATGTCTGCAAATATAACTATTATGGTTGAAAAAGCTGAGTGGAGAAACAAACAAACAAACAAAAACCCTTACTTTTGAAGGCCTTAAATGTTATTATCTGTGAACCGGCAAGCATTCATACTTTTTAAACTCTTACTGCCCTTCCTTCTTCAGGTAAATTTATCAAATTTTAACTTTCCCAA